>BOPN01003707.1:12500-17500 GCA_017312705.2 Penaeus japonicus | reverse complement strand
CCACCCGCGACCCAGGTGACAGAGCAAAAGCCAGCCATTATCCACAAAGACGAACCTTACCAGCACCGTCCCTCACACACACAAGTCAATAGCCCTGTAATGAGCCATGTCAGCGGGCCAGGATGGACCTAAAGAGCTAACACGAGGACTATTATGTCCAGCCGTACGAAGGGATAGGACAGGATAATGCTGTAATGGAGATGCTGTAGAGATGATGGGAGATAGCGTAGAGACGAGAGTGGCGTAGAGATGTGATTGGTGATGCGTGCAGGAGGATGAAGAAGGGATGAATGGATGAGATAAGATGTAGGGAAAAAAAGAGAATAGAGAATGCCTGAGAGACAAAGAGAGATAGTGAAGAGATGAATGAGCAGGATTAAGATGAGACCGCCTGATGTGCGCACGAGGGAGAGTGAATAAGACGAGAAACGTGCAATGAAGAAGAATGCGATAAAGGGAGGGAGAGGCAGGGTGGGTTGAAATATGAATGAAGACGTATACATATGTATGGATGTCCAATGAAGGAAATTCGGAATGAAGACGAACGCATGGTAGTAACAAGATTTAAAAGCGAGAGATGATAGGCCTAAGGGAAGGGACTAGTATAAAAAAAAAAAAAAAAAAAAAATATATATATATATATATATATATATATATATATATATATATATATATATATATATATATATATATATATATAGTAATATTTGAGTGGAAAAGGGAGGAAGTGTCGAAAAGAAAAATAAGAAATAATGAAGAGTGTGTAATGTGATTGGGATGTGATTGGATTTAATATTTCTTTCTACTAATTTGTTTTTCGATTTTCATAAAGTCGAATTCCAACTAATTTGGTCCCAATAATTGATTATTCGGAACCAATAGATGAGAAAAGAAAGAAAGTTATATAAGCTAAGATGCGATCGTGTCTTTTACGAGAGGACCAAAGGCTAAAGGTCTTTTGTCAAGGTCATATAAGGTCACCGGAAAAGAGAAGCAAATAGTGGGTTAGATGGGGAAGATAGGTCAACTCTCTGGAGTTATCGTAGTAGTTTGACTTTAACAAAAAGCTGTAATGTTGAATACTATCCGCGCTTTTTTGTTACCCATATATATATATATATATATATATATATATATATGTATATATATATATATATATATATATATATATATATATATAGATATATATATATATATACATACATGCATATATATATATATACATATTTATATAAACAACAGCATAAATAGACGAAGTGGAAGAGAAGAAATTCCTAGAAGCAGAACACAGCCTCTCCTTCCCCTTCAGAGATTTGCCAACCGAAGGGGCAGGAAATGGCCCGAAAATTAACTTCTCTTTGTGAGGAGCAATTCCTGATGTTCAAAGAGCTACGATTCATTTATTATCATTATTATTCAATGTTTCCTGAGGCTACAGTTTACTCTGTCCTCCCCCCTTCATTCTTTCTCATTTATTTATTGCATTCGTTATCGATTCGGTAGACTATATTTAATGCATATCGGTCGGGCAGTGTCAAAATAGATATTAAATAGTTTATATGTATATTTCCTGGCGAGCTGTATTATTGAAAAGAATCTAATGTGAAAATGATCATCAATTTCTAACTGATTTTAAAAGGATTATCCATGTGACGAAAAATCTAACATAATCTCTGTTTAACCGGATAAATGCTAATATTTTTACCGTAAATCCCCCCACCTATAAATTATCAAATATTACTATAGAGATTTAGAACGTAAACGTTTTTATCAGATACTTACATATGTTACGGTATCAAACTGTAAAATCATACCATTCCCATTTTTTCGTTTTTTTTTTTTTTTTTTTTGGGGGGGGGGTCGAATGGACTAGGACAATACAGTCGATGATAATGATGCTGAGAATGATGATGATGATAATAATATCACTATCATTACCGTTTCTGTCGTTATTGTTTTTACTATAATAGCTACTATTGCTATTCTACTGCTACTACAAATACTACAACGATTACTACTACTGCAACTGCTATTACTACATAACCACCACTTCTGCCATTAATATTACCATTACTATTGTCATTTCTACTAGCAATACTAATTTTAGTTATAACAATAACACAACTACTGCCACCACTTTTTCTACTATTGCTTCGTCTACTCCTACCATTAATGTTACTGCTACTACTAATGTCATTACTATTGTTACAACCACTATTAGTACTGCTATTGCTACTGCTGATGATGCTACTATTACCGCTAATGTTACTACTACAGTTACTGCTACTTTTACTGCTATTTTTACTATTTTTTTCTTTCTTTTCACAAATGAAATGAATGACCGATAATCCTCCCCTAACACTATGTCTACTCTACCATGTATCATGTGTCCTATAATATGCATATCCTATTATACTCCGTCTTCTCGTGCGACTCTCAGCGACCGCTAGTTCATGGTCCACTCCACAGGGGGGGGGGGGGAGTCTTGAGGCTTAATGATCGAGTTTCTCTTCGGCAACAGAAGAGTAAATCGGGGAAGCGAGAACGATCAGCGACACCTCAAGCAGTTAGAGAACTTTTTGGTTGTTGTTTCCCTCTCTGACACGACTTCTGTAGAAAGATTTGGTCTGAGGGTCTGTTCCCCTTGAAGTTGTAAAAAACTTATGGTTTGAAAATTCCGTGACCTATATCCTTGGATTCTTTCTGCTTACGCTCTAGTTTTCTTTTCATCTTCCTTTCGCTTAATAGCTGCAGACAGTTACACGGAGCCACAGGTTCGAAGACTCGGCTGTCGAAGAAGGCTCAGAATCCTCAAGCAATAAGGTCCTCTTCCTCATTTGTTGAATTGGCTGTACGTAACGTCATGAAAAAAATCATGAAGCATTTTGGCTGCTACATCCTGCACTTCATCTACACGAGTAAAGGCAAAGCCACCGGTCTTGCGCTTCATTGCGTAACATACACCAAAGAAAGATCTACCTGAGTGTTAGCTTGATAAACCTCCTAAGTACCAGGGCTATACTAACAGTGAATATCTGTTTGTTCAGACCGAAGCCCTTGATTTTCATTAGCAAGGATGTTACCCGTTGAATGCCCCTTTCCTGTGCAACCTCTACCGTCTGTCGTAAATTGCGAAATATATTAGGTAAGGTCACCTTTAGTTGTTCCTCTTGCCTTACCTGGCGCCTTTTAGATAGTGCTGACTTTATTTATTCCCTGCTGTTCAACTCGAGTCAATTTCACACGCATTTGTTGTTGGATAATGTAAGCAGTCAGAGCTGATGTTGGTGTTAGAGAGTCGTGATATTTTCTCTGAGCTTATATCATTATATATGGCTTTACACGTCGGATTCGTGGCTGAAACGCTCTGGCTTTGCAATGTGGTAGGATTTTTTCGCGTTTGCAAAAGCAGTCTCTCTGAGGACCTTGATGTGAAGCCATGTCCCACTACATTTTTGTACAATCTATTTGCCTTTGCTTGCTAGATCATCCGGGTATGCTGTTTGTTCGATGACGGTGATGTCATAACTAATAATCTCTTTGAGAACTGACATTCCCAGAGCATTCATTGCCATGGTTACTGGAGCGCCTCGTGTTGTCCCTTCGGCTGATCTTGGCCTCTCTGCTCCCCCAATCGACGACGATAATGAACGGATCTGACAGCACATTAGATGTGTTGTCGATAAATAGGACGAAGTGAAGCATCTAAAGGCATCGGTTGCAACAACAACATCGCTTCGCATTATTCCTCAACCGGTCGCTGTCTCAGGATGGACAGCGGCTTCTGCAAATTGCCCAGCTTATACCCGTAGGTTCCCCGATATTTCTTGGATATTAGTAGTAGTAGTGGTACTACTACTACTACTACTCTTACTACAGCTGTTACTACTACTACTACTACTAATATTACTACTGCTGCTACTACTACTACTATTACTAATATTACTACTGCTGCTACTACTACTACTATTACTAATATTACTACTGCTGCTATTACTACTACTACTAATAATAATATTACTACTGCTACTACTACGATTATTACTACTGCTGCTACAAATACTACTACTACTATTACTACTGCTGCTACTACCACTACTACTATTACTACTGTTACTACTACTACTACTACTATTACTACTGCTGCTACTACTACTACTACTGATAATAATATTGCTACTGCTACTATTACTAATTTTACTACTGCTGCTACTACTACTACTATTACTACTGCTGCTACTACCACTACTACTACTATTACTACTGCTGCTACTACTACTAATAATAATAATAATATTGCTACTGCTACTATTACTAATATTACTACTGCTGCTACTACTACTACTATTACTGCTGCTACTACTATTACTACTATTACTACTGCTACTACTACTATTACTACTGCTACTACTACTACTACTACTACTACTACTACTACTACTACTACTACTACTACTACTACTATTACTACTGCTACTACTACTACTACTACTACTACTACTACTACTACTACTACTACTACTACTACTACTACTATTACTACTGCTACTACTATTACTACTATTACTACTGCTACTACTACTATTATTACTGCTACTACTATTACTACTGCTACTACTACTATTACTACTACTACTACTATTACTACTGCTGCTACTACTACTACTATTACTACTGCTGCTACTACTACTACTACTATTACTACTGCTACTACTACTACTTCTACCAGTACTACTACTACTACTATTACTACTGCAACTACTACTACTACTACTATAACTGCTACTACTAAAACTACGTCTACTACATCTACTACCATTATTGTTACTACTCTTATTACTACTACTACTGCTGCTGTTGCTACTACTACTACTACTAGTAATACCGATTATAGAATATAAATAAAATCATAGTAATCTAATATTAATATACCACTGTTATTACTGCTAACGATAAACATAACAGCGACAATACTGAAATAGTGATACTGATGAAAACAT
>BOPN01003707.1:0-5000 GCA_017312705.2 Penaeus japonicus | reverse complement strand
CCCAAAGCTAATACCCACCATAATGGTTTTATGAATTAATTGGCCGCTCAAATACAGTCTGATGAATTGATTAACCTCGAGAGATGGAATTTAAGTCGCTGAGTCATCGTCACAGGGCATGGAGAAAATGGATGTACGTAGTGCGAAGAATTATGTACGTAAAAATGAAAAGCTGGGGATATGATACCGAGGGCCGTGTCTGGATTTTGTGGTTGTTCTTGTTCTACTTCCGGTCGCAGAATTGTATGAAGTGCCTAGAATAGAAATGGAGGGGAGGAGGGGGTAGCGAAAGAGGTAGCATATAGAGAGACACAAAAAGGGGAAAACATGATTCATAAATCATTTATTTTTAAAGTGATTATATCTCATCATGACTTTTGTTTTTGACATCTTGATTACGCATATATTTTTTCTGTTTCTTCTTCTTCCTCTTTTCTCTATCTCTCTCTCTATCTATCTATCTATCTATCTATCTATCTATCTTTCTATTTAAAGAGATAGATAAACAAATAAATTCAAAGAAAACTTTCCTCTAAGTGTTATAAGCCAAATAACATATGCAAATTCCACACGAATTCAAAAAAGCTGAACATCCCCATCAATAACAATGTTCAGCAGAGCAAGCATACACTTTAGACATAAATGATCATATTTTTCTGCCGCGACTTCCTCACTCGAGTATCGGTTGCACGTCGGCCTGTGTCGACGCCGATACCCGGATGTAGAAATCCTAAATCCCTTAAGGGCACTTCCGTGTTGCATTTCGGGGTCGCCGTGTCTCCTCCAGAGCAAGTTTTATCTGTACGATTGGTATTTTATCCTCGTTAGATGTAGCTCCTTTGTACTGTGCGCTCTGAAAGATGAAGATATATTCTCCGTCTTTGTTTTTTTTTTTTTTTTTTTCCTTCCTAATAGGGCGAGGAGGTGTCTCGTTCTTATTCTTACTTTCTTTCTCCTCCTCTCTCTCTCTCTTTGTCTCTCTGTCTCTCTCTTTCTTTGTATGTCTCTCTCTCTCTCTCTCTCTCTCTCTCTCTCTCTCTCTCTCTCTCTCTCTCTCTCTCTCTCTCTCTCTCTCTCTCTCTCTCTCTCTCTCTCTTTCTCAATATATATATCTTTCTATTTCTCTCAGTCTATCAAGCTATTTTTTCCCCTTTTCAGTTAACTTTGATCTAATCTAATTTTCTAATCTATTCTATCACTCCATGATGTCACGTTTGATAGCTACGAGTCACGTATACCATGAACAAGAGATTGATAAATTCACAGACATAAAACACAAGGAAATGAAAAAAAAAAAAAAAAATCCGAAGATAAAGTATCAAATGTTCAGAACTAAATATAAGTGTGAAGAAATTAGTTTAATAAAATCAGAAAAAAGGTCTAGGCCTTCGGATGATATGATTCAACAAGTCTACGGATGCAACCCATATTTCACTTAATCGTATTATTTTTCATTTGGCATTTTTTTTCATGGTTTAGCATTTGCATTTTGCAATTGCCTACAGGACGATGAGTATTCAATCATATAGCAACAAAATAAAAAATAATCATACTTTATTGACCAAATATCTATGAAGTTACCCCTATTCATAACAATTTTATATTGACCTGAAAACAGGGTTGTTGAACCTAATGAACAAGAAAATTTGCAATTACTTGAATCTATGACAACGCATGAGACCGTTTCACTTTACAATTAATTCCAGATGATAACACAATCATTCTATTACAAATGTTATGAAAATATAGTTGAATTCCACTGGCTAATCTTTTATTCAGCCTCATGCCGCCGCCGATCTATCAAATATTAATATAGTCACTACTGGATTTTATCTCTCTCTCTCTCTCTCACTTTATATATATATATATATATATATATATATATATATATATATATATATATATATACATATATACAATATATATATATATATATATATATATATATATATATATATATATATATATATATATATATATATATATATATATATGTATATATATACATACATATATATATATATATATATATATATATATATATATATATATATATATATATATATATATATATATATATATATACATACATACATACATACATACATATATATATATATATATATATATATATATATATATATATATATATATATATATTTATATATACATACACACACACACACACACACACACACACACACACACACACACACACACACACACACACACACACACACATATATATGTGTGTGTAATAATATAATAATATAATATATAATAATATTAATATTATTAGTAATATTAATAATAGTAATAATGTGTGTGTGTGTGTATGTGGTGTGCGTGCGTATATATATATACGTGTATATATATATATATATATATATATATATGTATATATATATATATATATATATATATATATATATATATGTATATATGTGTGTGTGTGTATATATGTATAGTATATATATGTATGTATATCTGTATACATGTTTACATATGAAAATACCTATCTGTCCCTCCATATGCACTCTCATTCACTGATTTCCCTTCGCTCCCCTCTGGCTCATCCTATCCCCCAAACCTTCTTAAAAATGCCCCTCTGTTTCCCTGCATATCTACCGCGGTTCGAGAAATAAGGCCATTCACCTTCCTTACTCAAGCCCTTGTGCGAAGCGGACATCGGAAAACGTTCGCGAAACATGGAAATGGGACAAAGAAATGCAACCAACACTCTGTCCGGCTCTTTTTGCAACCTGAACACCGACGCTAACACTTGTGCTGAAGCGGAAATGAGTTACACTTTACGAGACTAAGAAATACTGAAGTCATCGTTTTGAAGGGCGTTAAGGAAAGTGTTTCGAGAGTGATCTTAGGTTTAATGTTAGGCGTCATCATAGGGTCAGCTTTTATATTAGTTTGTTACTGTGATAGCTTCAGAATTGGATTATTTGGTTACCTATAAACATTCTTTTTTTCCAATATATTCTGGTATGTCTGAACAGATAGGCAGTTTGATAATGTCGTCTAGTATCTGGTAGTTGAGTCTGATTATATAAAAAAACGTTTTCATTTCCTCTGTGTATATTAGTTGCGAGATAGACAGGCGATACTTAGTCATTACTCTTTCTTTCTTTCTTTCTTTCTTTCTTTCTTTCTTTCTTTCTCTCTCTCTTTCTCTCTCTCTCTTTCTTTCTTTCTCTCTCTCTCTCTCTCTCTCTCTCTCTCTCTCTCTCTCTCTCTCTCTTTCTTTCTCTCTCTCTTCATCTCTATCTCTCCCTCTCTCTTTATCTATCTATCTATCTATCTACCTACTTACCTACCTATCTATCTACCTATCCATCCATATATCCATCTACATCTAATTTCCCTTTTCCTTTGTCCATTTCTCCAATCCCTCATCCCCATCCCTGCCTCCCACTCCTCCTCTCCCACGTCTCCCTATCACTCCTCCTCCTTACATCACCCCTATCTTCCTCCCCCCCCCCCCCCCCTCCCTCCTTTCCCCTTCCCACCCCCACCCCCGCCCCTAACGACCCAGCACACAGATAAGAGACACCCCAACCAACGCAGAAGAAACTGCGGCTCAACCCCACAAACGAGGTCAGACGTCCCTGGTGATTGACCAATGATGGCGTTTTCTCTCCGAGTCGGAACACTGATGCCATCTCCTGTCAGGATATTGGAATTTCTACATGAATTATTGCCTCGTTTGCCGAGTGTTAATTCGTCGGGTGTCTCTCTCATTTGCTTGGGAAAGGAGAGCGACTACTTATACTGGGGGTTTATTGTTCACTTTGTGGCGCGGCGAAGAATTGCTAGGCAGTCGGTGTTATTGTAGTTGTTATTGTTACTGTTGTTGTTGCTGTTTTTTTTGTTTTTTTGTCATTGTTGTTGCTGTTGGTATTGTCACTTTTGTTGGTGGTGTTGTTCTCAATGGTATTGTTGTAATAGTAGTAGTATAAGAATTAGTAGTTATTTCTTGTTTTATTCGGTAGGAAACAAGATGATGGTTATAAAGGGAATGTTAGGTTGGTTCTGCGTTGTAAGTTTAGGTAATAGTTCATCCTTATAGGTCGGGTACAGAATGTATTATCATCATTGTTTCTCTCTCTCCCTACCCTCTCTCTTTCTCTCTCTCTCTCTCTCTCTCTCTCTCTCTCTCTCTCTCTCTCTCTCTCTCTCTCATTTTGACATAGGCCAAATTTTTTCAGGAAAATACGACGTTGGAACACAAGTAGACCGAATCATTTGTTCAATTACAGCGTTTCACGTTTACTTCCAAGAACGAAAAGTTGTGAGAAATTAAACGTTTTCGCGAGAAACAATGTTCACGAATGATGATGATGATGAGAATGATGACAATAATAATACTGATAATGATAATGATAACAATAAGCATGAGGATGAAATAATGAAAATGATGATAATAAAGATGATGATAGTAATAATAATAAAGACAATAATGATAATAATAACAATAACAATAATGACATAGATGATAACGAAAATAATAACGATAATGCTAACAACAAAAATAACAACAACAATAACACTCTCGATGATAACAAGAAAAATAAACAAATATCAAAATCATCAAAAAAAAAAAAAAATAAACCTCACCCAACACAGCTAGTTTTCAATAATCGGTATACGAAAGGATTAAATTCATGCTGTAATCCCGGCAGTAGTTAATTCCCACAAGGCCTAGTACATAGAGGAAGATCAAAAAAAAAAAAAAAAAGAATTAAATTTACATAGATATAACTTAGCAGCGTTGCCAATGCCGGGGTTGTTGGCTGAAATCGCTGGTAACGCTGCTTCTCCATTTCTCGTGTTGCCATAT
Source organism: Penaeus japonicus (assembly GCA_017312705.2). Lineage (NCBI taxonomy): Eukaryota > Metazoa > Arthropoda > Malacostraca > Decapoda > Penaeidae > Penaeus > Penaeus japonicus. The sequence goes on along the minus strand of BOPN01003707.1, from coordinate 148 downwards.
AATTGGTCGCTGATTTTTCCCCCTCTGTCTTTATTTGCAAAATATATATCCTTGTTTGGATTATGTATCTATCTATCTTTCTACCTCTCTCTCTCTCTCTCTCTCTCTCTCTCTCTCTCTCTCTCTCTCTCTCTCTCTCTCTCCCTCC
>BOPN01003706.1:134744-149682 GCA_017312705.2 Penaeus japonicus | reverse complement strand
ATATATGTGTGTGTGTGTGTGTGTGTGTGTGTGTGTGTGTGTGTGTGTATTTATATGTATATATATATATATGAAGAATACTTAATGGGAAATATTTCTGCTGATAATTAATTCTTCAAACGGATCGGGAAAGCTTTTCTTGTCATTTACACAGGGACTTGTTCCAAATCACGAGTAGACCAACCATAGCGGTCATATGGAATTTTATGAATTAAAGGTCATCAGGGTTACATTATATACTTATTGTTTTTTTTCTTTTTTTTTGTTTTGTTAGTTCGAAAGTCTACTAGACTTGTACAGGACTTTCCTCCACTCAATCCCTTGTGGGGTTTCCACAACTTTCGCTTCCCAATGCCACACGTAATATAAGTGTCATCCTTTTCAGGTCATGGCAGGGCCAAATATAAGAAAACGATTCTGCAGGAATAATTTTTTTTCCATCAACCAAACGGACTGAAAATATATTCTTTCGGGGTGGGTCAAACGCTAAGTCCTTTGATAGAATTTGGCATAATAAATACACAACATGATGTCACTCACTCTTAATGAAGGCAATCAAAAATGTATTGCTAGTGATCAGCGTCTGTGCTTTTAGTCTTTCACCTATTATATCCATAACAAAGAGTGATATCGCTATAATTGGCATTGGTATTCTTACCATCGTTTTTATCATTATCATCACACTTATCATCAACCTCACACTCACACTCGTATTTATAATCACGGTCATGTCATACTCACACTGATACATACTCAACTATATTTCAACTATATTATGAAAAGGATGACGCTTATATTACTTATATAACCGTAGTATCAGCTTCGTGGTTGCTTTCTACTTCCACTACATTATGAATAAAGATGGTCAATCGGGAAATGAGTTGTCTCAGCGAAACCACCAGACACGAGAAGTTTGATATTTCCAAGGTCATTTGCATTTGACAACCCCCAGCAGTCCAGACTTTAGTGTACGTTCGTGTGTGCATATGTGCGTGTGTGTATGTGTAAGTGTGTATGTGTATGCGTGTGTGTATGTGTATGTGTGTGTGTATGTATGTGCGCGCATAATTGTGTATAGTTGAGTACGTATCAGTGTGAGTATGACGTGACCGTGATTATAAATATGAGTGTGAGTATGTGGTTGATGATAATAGTGGTGATAATAATAAAAACGATGATAAGAATGCCAATACCAATTATAGCGATAGCACTATTGGTTATGAATATAATAGGTGAAAGATTAAAGAAAACACAAGATACAGAAAATCGGTTCTCATTTCAAATTAAAGTTTACCTGAAGCAGCTTAAAGATTCCTGCGACACTTCACTTTCATTCTTCACAGATACAGATGGCGCGCCTTTTCTCTTTGGTTTCGGAGTGTTGGTTCATTATGAGCATTTACATCATCGTGTAATTATGTATATGGTTAGATTTATGCATGTAAACAAACAACACACGCACACACACACGCACACGCACACAAACTCACTCACTCTCTCTCCATCTCTCTATCTAATCATTGATTAAAAAGAAATCACATCAACTTAGGGAATAGATTAATTTCACGCAACACGAGAACCAAACTATGAAAATAACGATAATCCAGCTTCTTTTGTCAAATTTGGACAATTCGATGTTATCTAAGCTACAGTACATACCTGCCAGCACCTTGCGAACGAAAGTACATCTAATACCTATAATCAATTTCCTACTGATATACATAACTGATATGTCCAAATAAAGTTTTTCAGTCTAAAATGAAAAATACACAACGGATCGTTTTAAAAGTTTCTAAATTTCCGTATTTCCTACCTATACTTGTACAGCACATGTTTTAAATACTTAAAATACTTTTAAATACTAAGATCCTAGATTGAGACAATGTCCATTAAACCACCTGACAAGTCTCTTGATTATTCATTTGTACAAAGCAGTTTTACTTAATTTAGTTATTTGCGGAAAAAAATAAAATAGTTGTCGTGAGTACACACCACCGATCCACATCCTTGTTCACCGTTCCTTTTACGGTTGACTGTCAGATCCTGAAGTGAAGGACAAAGAAGGGCTTTCTTCAAACCAAGAGAAGTAGGACAGGTGACCAATCTGATCTATTTTTGGCGTATGATTATGTATGGTGTACGGACTCTCTTGATATGCCATGTTTACCTTTTGTGCCGAATGATTATTAGCACAATGCATGGCATCGTCTTTGTCGCTATACGCATACACAAGAGAAAGAAGAAAGGAGGCAAGGATAAAGAGACAAGAGAAAAAAGGAGAATAAAGGAGAGGAAAGAGGAGATAAGAGAACACTTCATGTACAGTATGTGTATTCCATGCTTTCCCAGCTTCACGAATGGTACTTTCCTCTTTGTGGTCTTGCAAAAAAACTGTCTCTTAAGTTTCCTAAATCCTCTTGAATGGTGAAACAGTTAATTAATACTGATGTAGATTCATATTCTGATGTATATCTTGTCTTTCCCCGGATGGATTAACCTCACTGTTATGTTATTTAAAAAAAAATGTTTAGCGTTGACTCATTACAAATTCAAAAGATTTTTAATGTCATGCAAGTGCACATTCAGGGAAAGTGAGAAAATCGGAGCATTGTCATTAGTTTGCTGGTGTTACAAAATAGGTGGTGTAAAGGTGCCAGGTAAAAACGCCTATTTTTTCATTTCCAGTGTGTAGCACCTTTCGACCGCGCACCGGATGTGAAAGTCTAGGGGACTGCCGGAGCGATGGTAGTTCCTGGTAGATTGTTTCCTTGTCAATTTCTTTTAAAGTTATTTTTCACTTGCCACAATTTTGAAAGTATGCACGAACCGGTCAAGATGAGCTAAGTTTGGAATTAGAAGGGACAGTAAGAGGTTTTTAAAAGTGCTGGGAAATACACGTGCAGGTCTTCGCTGGGATGACAGGCAAGAGTTGCCATTTGCTGTTATTTCAGTCGAGATTACACCTTACAGAAATATCTACAACTCCCATCTGTGCACATTTTAATATATTTCCAATCCATATCATACCTATAATAAGGAATATATGTCAGATCAATCCGCAAATAAAAGTAATTCAGGCCTCAAAGATATCTTGGAATTTGGAAGAGCAGGTAACCGCACGCAGAAGGTACATCTGTGATGCACAGACGGAACCTTCAGTGTGTCGAAGACTGCCGAGGAGGAAAGAGTGTTTCTTCTATCTCTGCACTGGACTGACTCGACTACTGCTGATTGTTACTTATTAAAAAGTTTGTGCTACTTATGCTCGAGTATTTTAAGGGTGAGTACAGACTTCTGCGTCGGTTGTTTATGTGAGGTATTTTTTTATTGTGTAATTCAGAAATTTGCAGTTTTATGACGTATGACTGATTGATGTAGAGCAGTTTAGAAAGGAGATTTTTTTTTCCGAATATGGCGTCTTAAGTGAATGTATAGGTAATATCACTCTCTCGACAGTCACCAGTTTCCGAGAATATTGCCGCTGAAAGATTGTTTTTTTTAAGGAATAAGATGCAAAGGTGTTATTGTCTCTGCATGCCATTTACTAGTTTTTAACTTGCATAGTTGAAGACATAACGAGATTATAACAATTACTTAATCTCTCGCCATGGCTGGACTGAAACTAGTAGCGATTAAAACACATAATACAGTTGTCTGTATTTTTTGTCACTTGTTTCCTTGTCACGGTTTATTAGAGGCTTTCACAATGTCAAAAGGTCAGCATGACAGCTAAGGCTCTGTAGGTTAAGGTTCCAGCATTGTCATATTCTCTTCCATTGTTGACTTTCTTGGGGTTAATTATTTTGTATTGGTATTATAGTGTTATATGTATTAAGAACAAATCATTGCCGTCACCATCACCAATCATTATCACTATAAGTACCATCACTATCAATCACCACCACCATTGTCACCATTACCATCACCACCCTTACCCCCACTCCCCACCACACCTACGTCATCACCATCACCACCACCTACTTCATCACCATCATCACCACCCCCTTGACCTCCATCACCGTCCTATTTAACAAATCCGTGTCGCCAAACAAGATGACAGTCCATAAAGAAGAGGTTAACCAGAGATTGTAAAAGTTGACACGAAAAGCGCTTCTTCCTCCGTTTTCGAGAATAAGAAAAGGCTCCCATACTTCTAAGTAGGCCTACATTTCAAGATCATAAATGTATATTGGACTGTAGTTGTGGTTCTCTCTCTCTGTCTCTGTCTCTGTCTCTCTCTGTCTCTCTGTCTCTGTCTCTGTCTCTATCTCTATCTCTGTCTCTCTCTGTCTCTCTCTGTCTGTCTGTCTCTTTCTCTCTCTTTCTCTCTCTTTCTCTCTCTTTCTCTCTCTTTCTCTCTCTCTCTCTCTCTCTCTCTCTCTCTCTCTCTCTCTCTCTCTCTCTCTCTCTCTCTCTCTCTCTCTCTCTCTTTCTCTCTCTCTCTCTCTCTGTTTTTTTGTTTTTTTTGCTTGGATGAATCTCGCGGCCGATAAGAAAAGTAATCACTCGAATATGCTAGTCAGATTTCTAATGAGTATTTCATTATTATTATTATTATTATTATTATTATTATTATTATTATTATTAATATGATTATGATTATGATTATTATCATTGTTATCATTATTATCATTATCATTATTGTTGTTATTACTACTACTACTACTACTACTACTACTACTACTACTACTACTACTACTACTACTACTACTACTACTACTACTACTACTATTACTATTACTACTATTACTGCTACTGTTACTGCTACTATTCCTACTCCTACTCCTACTCCTACTCCTACTCTTCCTACTACTACTACCGCTACTACTACTACTAGTCTACAACAGTACTACTACTATTGATTTTATTGCAACAACAATAAAAAACACAAACAATGCTGGTGGTGTACAAAGTTGCCCATTACAAATGAGCGACAGGATTAAGATGAAAAAAATACATGAACTGTAATCGTTTCATGCTTCCTCGTGTCCCTTGGTTCATGTGGAAGTGGACCTAAACAGAGCGGGGGAGAGGCCCTGTAGAGAAAGCCGTTTCGGGTCTGTTAAGCGGAATATTCATTGGACACACTCCCCTTTTCTCGTGTACATACACATGCACGTGTGCTTACTCATTCATGTATACAAATCTGTAAACATGCTTGGGTAAACAAATCTAGATACTTCCGGGCGCACGCATGCACATGCACAAACACATTTACTCACTAACTCGCACACGCAAAGAACAATTCCCTACCCTCCTGCCAAAAATTTATCTAAGCAAAACTTTTCTGATATGCTGAAATTGAAATGTAACAACCAGACACCACACAATAATGAGAAAATATGAGACCTGTGATTACACACACAAATGATCACGTTGACATGTCTGAGAGCAAACTGGTAAGCCTGTATGAAATCGTGAAAAAATGGTGTATAACCGTTCCGTTTTCAGTTAAGCTACCTTCTCGTAACTGGGAGTGTATACATAGAAAAACAGAGAAAGATATAGATAGATAGATAGAGGTTTGTGAGACGAGGAAAATCGCAGCAAATCAACCTGTGAGATGAGGTTAGTGGGACGAATCAGTGAGCAGGAGAGAGAGAAAGAGAGAGAGAGTGAATACAATGGTTCGATTTTTTACGCTCGTTGCAGCTTCTTCAAATCGCGAGACATTACGAGAATGCCGAAGGTGGTTTTAATCCTTCGCTTATAAGTAAGATTTTATGCATGTGTGTGATAGGTGTTAGGGAATGGCGTCGTGTGCTATATAGTGTCAAGTATAAGTATTGAGTGTTAGGTAATGGTGTCACGTGTTAGCTGTTGTCGATTGTTACGTGAAGGTTGTCATAATTAGTAATTGTGATAATTAATAATGTGTTACCACCGGGTGTTACAATTACATACAAAGCGATGTTGTCATATGTGAAGTGCTATGCATTAGATAAGGGTGTTATTAGGTGGTGGTCTCATGTTTGCTAAAGACATCATGTGTTAAGAATGCAATTTCTGTCTAAGATAGTGATTGAAAAAGGTAAGGTCATGTGTTAGGTGTTAGTATAAGTTAGTATTTTATATCTAATCACGATGCCATTTGGAAATTGAAGGCATCAATTGTCACGGGTTAGTGTTGCATATTTTTGTTGAATTACAGTATGAACTGATTGGCGACTGTTAAGATGTAGGACAGGTAAACTCATGTATCCATTAGTGAATGTAAAATGTTTGGACAGGTAAGCTGGTGCAAACCTGCCATATGACAAATGGAAGTACAAATGAGGCTACCATGTGTTAAATGAAAGTGTTAAGTGTTGGTTGGGGTGAAGGTGTCATATGCCAGTAGAGTGTCACAAGGAACTCATACCGGCATCAAAATTCTGAAGGTTAATAACGCATCCTATATAATGGTATTAAAGGGAAAAAAATAGGCATACATAAGGAAAAATAAACATTTAACTTAATATGAGTGACAAATAGAACACGATGCGTACTCTATCCTTTTATTAAGACTAATCGTGACACATAAATCACCGAGGGCGATTTCGAAGGACCGAGAAAAGAAAGTAGAAAAATATGAACTCCTGTATTTGTGTCGTAAAAAAAGAATAAATAAAAATGACGTTAATCGACTACTTTATAAATATAACTATTTAGCAGTTGTAACTTCAGTATGTGAATTCTTATGTGATTCACAAAAGGAATTACAGTTTTTGGACACATATTTCGCTGACAAAACGCGCATTGTACAGCAAGATGGCAACACTCGCGAAGAACATCTGCTACAGGAAAGTGGAACGACCCCCCCCCCTCTTTCCCCTCCCCATCCCCTCATCAGAGTCCCCCCACCCTCACCTCCACCCCCATTTCTTCCTCTCTTCTCTCTTCCTTCCTTCGAGACATCCTTCTACCGTAGTATAGTGGTGCGCGCGAATGCCTAATTAGGTTGATGATTATTTTAGCGTGAGGAGAAAGTGAGGAAGTTGAGAAAAGGAACATGTGATTTTGGAAGACCTGTGTATGGCACGCACGCACGCACACACACCCACACACACACACACACACACACACACACACACACACACACACACACACACACACACACACACACACACACACACACACACAATCATATATATATATATGCATGTCTATATCTATATCGATATCTATACCTATATATCGCTCTATCTCTCTTTCTCTCTATCTATGCACATACATTCATATATAAAGAGGATCATTTTCGCAGAAATATTTACTGAGCACGTTACCCCCTCCCACGCATGTGCAAAAAGGCAAGGAAATACGATGATTTGGCTTAGAAGCTCCATCAGTCAACCGCGTGTAATTTGTGTGTTTCTTTCTTTCGGGGGGACACGGTAGACACGGGTTGTTGCGCTCGCTTTATTTAATAAGTTCATTTTGCAATTAAGAGTTATTTTACGTCATCTGCCTTATGGTAGTATGGAAGAGAGGAATGAGAAATAGAGGGAATGAGAGAGTGAGATAGAAAGGAGTGAAAGGAAGAGATTGCGTGAAAGATAGGAAGAGGGCGAGGGAGAGGTAGAGGGAGTGGGAGAGAGAGAGAAAGTGAAGTAAAGAGAGGGAGATGGAGTGAGAGAAAGAGAAGGCGCAGGGATGAGAAATAGAGGAGAGGAAGTGAGAGGTTAGAGAAAGAGAATTTAGTGAGAGAAAGATATAGAATGAGCGTGCGATTAAATAGAAAGGAGAGAATGAGTCTCAATTATCAGGTAAGAATCGAATTGTACATGAAGAGATATTTATAACGTTTCCATCTTTTTAGAAACTTTTTTTTTTAGAGTGTAGTGAATAACTTTGAATACCTGTTGTCTTTAATTCACAAAGAAAGTGTTTGAATAATTGTATAATATTTAACTTTCCCGATTTCTTTTGTGGTCAAGTTACGACATCTCGTGTACTACCGTCTGCACATCACGTCTAAGAAGTTTCCGTCTCTCTATCTATCATTTTTATTTATCTGCCCCCCCCCCTCCTTCTCTCTCTCTCTCTCCCTCGCTAATGCATATTTCATTCCCAGTTACATGAACAAGGTTTTGTCACAACCTCCACACACACACACACACACACACACACACACACACACACACACACACACACACACACACACACACACACACACACACACACACACACACACACACATACACACGTATACACACGCAGGCGCCCACAGATCACCGCAGCCAAGCGTTACGTACACAAACGACACTGCCATTACTGCGCTTTCTCCCTCCCGTCTTTATGGAAAGATTCACCCGCAACGTGCATTTTTTGCCCCTTTTCTTTCCCCTCGAGTAGCTATCGTTATGTCTTAAGGGTGACGAGAATTTATAGCGTCGCGGTTGGTTTCAGAAAAGCTGGAATCGAAAGTGTGTGCAGCCTCGCTCTCCGCGACTTAATAGGGTGAAAGATAAAGGTGATATCGATGGAGAAGGACCGATAAAGCAAGAAAGGATTAGAAATATTATTCTGTTGAGGTAATGGTTCATTAGGGCGTATACGTTTTGCAATACAAATGTGGATATCTGGCTCTCTAAGCAACAGTTTATTGCATCAAAGGAAAACGTTTTCGTGATATTGACAAACTGCTAAGCCAATAGAAAACAAAGACGTATGTAGGCCAGTGCATATTTATAAGGTGATGGATAAGCAGAGTGCTATATATCTATGTTCTTGCGTGCATATAGGCAATCATAAACAGTAAATATATACAGAGAGAGAAAAAAGAGAAAATTGAAGAGAGAGAAATGGATAGATAGAGAGAGAGGGGGAGAGAGAGAGAGAGAGAGAGAGAGAGAGAGAGAGAGAGAGAGAGAGAGAGAGAGAGAGAGAGAGAGAGAAGGCCAAAAGGGAGAGAAATTGAAACTGGCAAAGCGCATTCATTTCTTATTTATAACTCCATAATAGCGAGCGTGGAAATGGAGCGTGAGGGGTAGCGAGTCTCACACGCGGGTTCTGAGCATACAAGATCCATAACTGTCAGTAGATCAGTGTTCGGTGTGAATATCTTTTGTTAATTATATTTGATGTTTTGTCTAGGTTCTTTATGTGTACTTAGGATATATAAACGATATGTTCCCTTAAATCTGCTTCTGTTTTAAAGCATTATGTCATAGATTTAAAGTTTACATTAATATTTTTCTGCCAGGTTGATCGTTTGCCTAATAAACCGATCCTAATGATCTTACCTATATGTGTGTAAGATTATATATATATATATATATATATATATATATATATATATATATATACATATATATATATATATATATATATATATATGTGTGTGTGTGTGTGTGTGTGTGTGTGTGTGTTTGTGTGTGTGTGTGTGTGTGTGCGCGCGCGTGCGTGTGTGTTTATTTACCTAGAAGTTTACAGTTGCAACTATTCGTCCGCAGAAACTGAAAAATATCGGAGATTTCACTGCGGTAGAAAGTACAAATCCAAAGAGACCGTGTTGGTTGGAATTACACATTATTACACTCTACAGTGGTGAAAATACGATCGGCACCGGCCATGATGAAAGGATCACTTTCTTAATACACTTGTTATTGTTTATGGTATTATTACACTTTAGCAAAGTATTTTGTAATTCCGGGAGACTAACGAGAAACAAGTCAAACACGATATATCCGTCTGGAACTTTCACAAATAATAAAAAAAGGTTAGAGATTCGTATATGTCATCACTATCATCAAAGCTCCGATGAAAGTAAAGGAAGAAAGGAACACACAAGGAACTAGAAACGGAAATGGAGTCCAAGCAGACGAAAATACCGGGAACCCTCACTGGGGCGAGCAGAAGGACCAGAAGAAAAGAAATGGCTGACACGAAGAAAGACAAATAAGAAAACGAGAGGAATAAGAGGAAGGGATAATGATTACGACTTGGAATTGATATATCCGTAAAGCCGAAAGCTCTTTTCGATGTCGATGTATACTCAGTAATCTCAAATATACCGGAGCTTCTTGGAGGAAAGGCTTCTGGAAGAGAGCCAATGCCAAGGAGGTTGGTGTGGGGGGAGGGGGGGGAGGGTGAATGGAGTAGGAAATCCCCAAGGTTAAATGAAAGTGCAAGTGACCCGACCTGCTTCGGGGACCAGGCATGGGCAGCCCCGCACTCTTGTTTTTGTTTGGTATGGCGCTCTCTGGGGGCGTTGTACTTGCTGCTGTACTTCGGAGGGCATTTCGACCGAGGCATTGGTTTTTTATCGATTTGTGATTACGTTTTCCAAATGGAATAACCTGCAGTTGATTAGAATAACCTGTGAGACTGTTTGGGTAATATTTATATATTCACAAGTTAATATAGTTCTCACCTAGACTACCCAGAATGCAAAATGTGACGAAGTCTCATTTTAACTTTCATCAGACAACGTGACGTGACCTTTTTTCCGTGCCCAGAGCCTCGTCGCACACGTACTATTACTCACCTACAAAAGAACCGGTTTCAAGCTCTTTACTCTTCCGGATGAACAGCAAGAACCATTCACTTCCCAGTCTCTCGTTTTTTTCTCTTATCATTTGCTGAACGAATATTCTGCAGCTTATGTAAACAGGGAAAGGTGCTTGTGTTACGTCACCAAATCGCGTTGTGCAGCAGTACCGTTACTCTCGTCCTTCGCACGTTGCATAATCGTATAAAGCTTGCAGAGTGGCAGAGATGCATATTAGTTCCTGTGGTCTCTCTTTCCTGTTGTTCGATGACGTAATGGTCTACCCCTATGCTATTCTCAATAGGTTGTAATGATATGGAAATAATAACTAGATTTTTTTTCTCAATAATATGCATTTTCATTTCCTTAACTTGGTGCCGTTGAAGACTTAATATACACTCTCGTTTGAGATGATGAGTGCAGAAAATATTATTCGGTGTTTTAGCACGAGTAAAAAGAAATTAACAAATTAACGCAACGGCTATTCGTAAGGATAAAAAATTTCGAATTTAAGACTCGCTTCAACTCATATCTTAAGAAAGACGAAACAGCAGGAGCATTTGCCACTACAAAGGCCCCAGTTCCTAATTCACCGATCTCTGCGTGCAAGAAGTCACATGGCCGAGCCGGATACCCAAGTACCTGAGTCACACCCGGGTTCTTCCTCTCACCTGGGGAAGGCTCATCGAGGGAAGGGAAAGGGCGATGCCTTGCATCAACACGCTGTCTTGTTATCATCCATTGTTATGCAATCACACACACACACACACACACATATATATATATATATATATATATATATATATATATATATATATATATATATATATATATATATATATATATATATATATATATATATATGTATATGTATATATATATGCATACATACGCATACGTTGCATATGTATATGTATATGCATATGCATCCATATATGCATATACTAAAACATACACATTAACATATATATGTACATATACACATTAACATATGTATGTACATATACACATACACATATAAAGAGAGAGAGAGAGAGAGAGAGAGAGAGAGAGAGAGAGAGAGAGAGAGAGAGAGAGAGAGAGAGAGAGAGAGAGAGAGAGGTGGACAGAGAGATGCAGTCATCTCTTTGTCATGCAATTGCACTCCGACTAATGGGAATCTAATTGTATTTATGTTTTGCAATGCGCTTTATGATTTTACTTTTCGCCGTGCACTCGAGCCGTACAGCCTGAGTGCATGAGTCGGAAGTGGAGTAGTTCATACGTGGCTGAACTTTGCGAGACTGATGATTATAGTGTATGTGTCCTGTGCATTCCCATGTCCTGGTGAGAGGTTCACGCTAAAACTATAAGGGAAAAAGTATTAGCTTTCTTTCTGTCTCTTTCGCATGGTGACTGGTTTTACGAGTGTGAAATAATACTTCTGGTAAAAGTTAAAGATATTGGATAGTGAAAGGTATCAGCGTATGTGTATTTTGCAGTGTATTATTTTTTTCAACATTTTCAATATGCTGATATCTGAATCCAGGTGCGATTTTGACTATAAGCAGTTTAGCATTGACTCTTCCCAAAGATAATATCATACAGATGAAATGAATTACCATATGAACTATCACTTATATGTTTGTTTTCAGACTGAAGAACATTAGAATAAGGAAAACATAGTTCTTTTTGACAATGGGATCTTGAAATTTCTGGAAACTATTTTCATCTCTTCATATCAGATTATTCCTCTCTATTTAAATTATTAGCCTAATGAAACCAACTGCATAGATGTACACTCTCTCTAAGCTCTAAGTCTGCAGTTCATTTGTTTTAACCTTAAAGGTTTTGAGGTAACTGGTTCCACTTGGCATATTTTGAAACGTTTTGGCTCTAAGGTTAACTAAGGTTTACATAGGGCGTGGTGTTGGTTCATGCATGTTATATATTTTCAGAATATTGTCATTCTCTGATGTGACGAGCAGTTTCAAAATGTCATAGACAGTATAGTTTACAGTTACATATTCGTGATGAAATCTGATCGTGAAAGTAAGAAAGAAGGAAAGAAAGAAGGTTAGGTTCGACCGTCAAAAGTTGCCTTCTTTTGTGCCACCAAAAGCTAGGTTCATCCGAATTGTAAGATGTAATCCATGTGGTTGGAAAGATTAGGAAACTCAGTTGTTAGTCATTCAGAGGAAGACAATATATTGCGCATCCGTGAGCTCCATTCACAATGATAAAACGTCACGTGTATTTCAGATTTATCTAAATGCAAGAACCTGTCCCAAATCGCAATCGTAAAAACACGGACAGTGGCAGGCTTCTACTAAGATCTTGTCACTGAATTCACCTTGAGAGTAAAAGCTTGACCGCGATAGTGCGTACGACGCCTCCCGTCGAGCGTGGGCGGTGACCTGGCAGTATCCTGGAAGTCTCAGTAACAATACGGGTATCCCCATGGCATGTAGTCCTTGGCCCGAACTTTCTCTATGTGTAGTGGTCCGCCCAGGTCCATGTGGCGACATCCAAGGTCAGGCCTCCATCTATGGCCACTAGGCATACTTATCGCCCCGGCTTTGGGAACGTAGCAGTATGAGATGTTTTTTCCCCGACGAAGTGAATTTTACCATCGCGTCTTGATAAACAGGCCATATTCATGTGCGTTTTATGTGGTCGCTTTCTGGGTCGTGGTCTATTCATGTCGTTTATTTAAAAGACCATTCTTAGGGTTAAGGGACGATGGTAATCTGATTAATTGTACACGGATTTTTTTAAATATCTGAGTTCATTTAGGTAATCATTAAAAGAAGGCTCAAAGAGCCAAAATCACGTCAGTTAATAAAACCAGACTTAGGTGAGCTACCTGACCTGGATACAAGAAATTACCTAAGACGCTTTCGTTGATTTTACTGCTCCACATGTCAAGAAACATTTCGAAATAGACTTGATTTCTGTCAAATATAAGAGCATGGCGTTACTATGAACAATTTAAAGGTTAAAGAGATATGTGTCAGTTTGTCACCAACGCAGTAGCGTGAACAAATATGAGATGGAACAGCTACAACGATGAAGCAAAGCCTAAAACTGATGTTTCATCAGACGGGAAATAATTTTGCTTTTGCAGTCTTTTTGAGTTTGCGTAGACGCAGAATTTATACATATAGCTGTATCTGCTAGTCTTGTGAAGATACCTGCCTGTCAATCTCACCATCTGTTTGTAGAATAAATACACTAGACCATGAACCACTTAACACCAAACAGCGACTCAAACAGCGTGCATATTTTATCAAAACAAGTACCAACTAACCTTGGAGGAGAACTAAAAACACAAGAAAAAGTACGAAAAGCAAGTACATAATGTGTCTTTGATGTGTGTCTAGATAGTGTGTCGAGGCGTTCGGTGGGCGTGTGTGGGCGTGAGACTAAAGGTCGAACCACCTCCCTGCCTGCCTCACCTTTCACCTGACCGACGGATACAGGATGACGAGCGCGAACGGCACCTCTATAACGAATTATCGAAAGTGCAGCGTCGCAATAACGAATTGTCAAAACGTAATGGCAACCTGTCCCCTTACCTGAGAACCCAGCTTGCGTGTCATTAAGGGTTAGAATTGCGTAACGTAATTGTTCTGCCGCTGAGTATGTTATTACTGATGACAATCTTGTTCTCTTAACGGTATATTATACCAGAGACGGAACAAAGACCAGTTCACGGACTTTCCCTTTTAAAAATGTACTAAAATAAATTAAAGGCGGGCTTGATGATATAGCTAGAACGTGTAACCATTGTTTGTTCTTATGGTCTTGTTTGTTTGTGAATGTGTACTGGCGAAGATATATAATGCCACCTTCAACTTCGTGATATCTTGTTTCTGTATTTAACTGATAATTCATGATACTTCAAACAAGCGAATTATATTAACGAAACAACTTGTCCTTAAACAAACAATTTAAATCAAGAAAATCAATATAATATTCAAGAAATTATTCTAAAATAAATCAAACCAACAAAAGCATATTCATAAACAATCAAACCATACATAAAAAAAATAACAAAAAACGACAACAACAAAAAAACAACAACAGAGAAATGCATTTCAAATCCCACTTTAGAATCCGTGTTCATGACTCTCCCATAAAAGGAGGCGTCAGAATGATGGCCGGGAAGATCTCTTCGAAGGCCAAGACACCGAGATAGAACGCCCAGTGACCTTGCTCGCGGACAAGGCATTCGGTAGGACCTTTCCCTGGCGCGAGAAAAGACTTTTTTGGTTTTGTTATGCAGGTATTTCTCTGTTTGTCTGTCTGTCTGTCTCTCTTCTTTCCCTTTTCTCTTGTTTTTTTTTTCTTTTCTTTCCTCCCCCCCCCCCTCTCTCTCTCTCTCTCTCTCTCTCTCTCTCTCTCTCTCTCTCTCTCTCTCTCTCTCTCTCTCTCTCTCTCTCTCTCTCTCTCTCTCTCTCTCTCTCTCTCTCTCTCTCTCACTCT
>BOPN01003706.1:122244-127244 GCA_017312705.2 Penaeus japonicus | reverse complement strand
CTTTATATAGAAAAAAATGTTTAAAAGCAATGAATCAAAATAATATATGATACTATGTGTAAATAATGCCTATAAATACTTCAATATTCATGCCAATTCCCTTTCTTTCTGATGTTTATGTATATATTGTTCTAGATTAAACAAATGCTGTTCATACAAATGGGTAATTCAAGGCAATTAACCTTCACAAGTAAGTGAATAGAGTAGACCTCTAGACAATATATACAGTGACTGAATTGATACGTTCTACATGGGCCTATGAAAGGAGCAGAATATAAGCATACGATTTACCACAATGACATTGTTAATTGCAGCATATAAAAATATACCTTTTTCAGGTATGTCGCGCCATGTGGTCGTGCTGTTAGCAGTGCTATTAATAAACCTGTGGGATGTATCGAATGTAGGCCTAATAATGCTAATGGTACTGTTAAGAACACACAAACATAAACAAATATCTAAATGAGAACTCTTTCCCCAGGCATGTCGCGCCGGGCGGTCGTCCTGGCAGCGGTGCTGTTGATAGCAGCTCCGGCGGCCGATGCATCATGGCGCTGGGAAGATAAGTCAACTCAACCCCCGGCTTCGGCCTCTTCAGTCACTACTTCCAGCTCAACCATCTCTACCTCTTCTTCGACCTCTACTTCTTTTTCCACGCCTGTACGTATATGCTTGTGTGGTTTGGTTAGTATAATTGTGATGGCGAGAAAGAAAGTAGCTGCCACAGCATACAGAAAAGGAACCTTCCTTTTTTTACATAGATGTTGCCCAAAATATGTAATCAAAACGTAATAGATTCACAAACACTTTCTAAAATGTTGAAGTGTAATTCAGAAATATCATAAAGACAAGCCAATCTCTAACTGTAAAAGAATAGAATTAAGTTTTCCACAAAAAAATGAAAGAAACCATTGTTCCATTGGAAAATAAATTATGTTTTTGTCCCACAGGATGAAGTCCAGACAGCAGCAGAGGCGAAGTCCTTACCTCAGCTGGCCGTGAACGAAACTGAACCACGATTTATTGGAAGTCTCAAGAAAAAGTTATGCAGCGTAGGCCTCGGTTTGAACGTAAGTTTGTTTTTCTTTTCTTTTTCTTTTGGAATTTTATCTTTGGAATTGTGAGATTAAATAAGATAGGTTCAAACAGATGAGAAGAGTGATTTGACGTAAAAAGGTTAAGGAATAAATGTTTCGAAACATAGAGTCTATTGTGTATGCAAAGGAAAATTATGTTGAATGATTTAGAAATAGTATAACAAAAATGTTCATAAGGAAAAAAAACATAAAAATAGTGATTGTGAAATGGGATCTATGCTTATCCTCATGGGATGGTTTTATGAGGATTTATAGGAAGAGAGAGTTCGGTTTGTGAAGGATATATTATAGGCCTATTTAGGAGACTGTAAACAACAGGAGTTATGAAAATCATTTTTGAAACGGCATAGAATTAATATTTGATATAAAATAATATGTAAATATATTTTTCCCTAACAGATAAGATTATGATATTGTCTGATACATCCGACACTTATAATATTCTGGTAACTCCAAGAAATCAGCACCTCCTTGCTTTTATATTAGTTGTATTATCATTATTACTATTTAGATATCTAGAATAAATTATAAGCTATTTCTGATGATAGCTATATTACTAGACAATTAATTATGCCCTAACATTGGTACTAAAAGTTATAAAATGTCAGGATTACCATTACTAACCTCAAAATAACACATATTGCACCAGTGTGATAAGGGTTACAAACCAGCCTCACACCACTACGGAAAACCAGCTGATATCCACGAAGTACAGTACGTCCAGCCTGTGGAAATTCGCCCTGTGGGAAAGCCCATTCCTGCACTGCCGGCTTATCACGGAAGCACCGGAGGAGGAAGCCATGGTGGAGGAGGTGGAGGCTATGGTGGGGGAGGCCTTAGTGGAGGAGGTCATGGCGGAGGAGGTGGAGGCTTTGGGGGAGGCCATAGTGGAGGAAGTCATGGCGGAGGAGGTGGAGGCTATGGTGGAGGAGGTCATAGTGGAGGAAGTCATGGCGGAGGCCTTGGTGGAGGCCATGGTGGAGGAAGCCACGGTGGAGGAAGCCATGGCGGCGGAGGCCATGGTGGAGGTGGATATGCAGCAGCTTCTTCTCCTTCACACTATGGCAGTTCCTCCCATTCTTCAGGGTATCCAGCGGCGCAAGCTCCTTCCCACTATGGTGCTCCTAAAGCTCCCTCAGCCTCGTACGGAGCACCTCCCGCCCCATCGGCCTCATATGGACCCCCTCCTACTTCATACGGAGCACCCAAGGCTCCGTCAACATCATACGGAGCACCGAAAGCCCCTTCGATATCTTATGGTGCACCCCAGGCTCCTGCAGCAACATATGGAGCTCCTCCTGCTCCTTCAACATCATACGGAGCTCCTCCAGCCCCGTCAACATCCTACGTCGCACCCAATGCCCCTTCTCCATCCTACAGCGCCCCTCCTGCTACATCGTACGGAACTCCATCGGCCGTTGATGGGAATTTGGGTTCAGGAAACAGCGGAGAGACCATAAAACACGTCCATATCCATCAGCATGTATACAAGCTCGATGGAAATAATGGAGGCGGCTTTGGTGGCTTTTTAGGTGGTAACGTAGGTGGCGGAGGAGGAGGAGGAGGAGCAGGAGGAGGAGGAGGAGGATATGCTAATAATCTCATACCTGGCTCAGGAGCGGGGGGAGGAATAGGAGGAGGCTATGATAGCAACATTCTATCGGGATCAGATAACTCGTTCTCTTCTACACCATTTAGAAGAGACACTACGAATAATATCCTCGTTGATCAAAGAGAAGTCGAGAAGAATGGCGGATTCACACCCAGCTCACTTCCTACGGCACTAGGCAGTGTGGTTGGAGCCCCAGCGGGGGAGTATAACATTGGAGCGGACGGAGTCGTTGAGCAGCTTGGCCTGGCTGAGTCTATCCGTGATGTGAGGCCTCGAGACCTGGGTTGCACCTGTGTCCCTAGGGAGCAGTGCCCAGTGGATCAGGTCATCTCTTCACCTTACGCCCGGGAGGACCTGGTTGGCATTCAAGATCCCAGGAACTCCCCCTCTGCTGGCAGGGTCTACTCCAACGCATCAAGCGCCGCTAGGCACAAGAGAGATACCCAGAATGTTGAAGATCAGATTGCCGTGGCGACTCAAGAACAAGCAGCGCAGCAGAGTAGAGAATTATTCCCAGATCGAGCCCGTGAAGGCGAAGCTTTTTCAAAGATTTTCGGAGACGAGATCATCGCTCTTCCTGACAACTCGCAGCTCAATCCACTCAACATTGATCTCTCTCAACTTCGTCTCCCTCCTGACTCTGCCTTCGAAACCCTGAACGCCGACTTGACCGTCCAGCAGCAAACGGGTGCTCCCTTCAACTCGGCATCCCTTCCGTCTGGTTTGCCTGTGCGGGCGCCCACCCCCGTCCCTATCGACGTCTCTCCTGATCGGGCAAGCAACACCTTCATTGGCAGCCAGGGTGCAGGAGTCATACAGGACGTCACTAGTCAGTACCGTCAGGAGTTAATCTCAAACGTAAGATAGAGCTAATCCTAAACTCATTTGGTGAAGGGTAATTTTATGTTTTTTACATTAAATATACTGACGGGTTCTTCTTCCATGTTGCATCTTTCAGAAAGAGCTTGTTTTTAAGGGTTGCAAAGACACGGGTGTCGCCAAGATAAGAGTCACTCGCCAAACCTCGGAGAGTTCAAATGATCCTGCGACAGTAAGTTTTCCAGCAGTTGGCAGCTATGTTTACACCTGCACTTTTTCTACACTGCAGATGTTGACATGATATACTTGTGAAGCTTTTGTTTTCCGTTGCTGTTACAGTAGTGTCTATACAATATATTTATATCTGTAGAACAATGACTAATAGTGTACAGTTTAGTCTTCATTGATTCCTATTTAGATTCAGTATATATATATATATATACATACAATTCACTGTATGCATCCGTAAACACCAGAAAGAAGCACTACTGTAGATTCGAGTAGACATAAGCTATAACAATCAGCTGGCAAATACAAGATCACAAGAAAGATCCTTTCACTTCACTTTTGGTGTATCCTATTTTGTATCTCTTTCATGGTATATCTGCTATTGTGAATTCATCCCCTTGGTATGGTGTATATACTTTATTGCCCTCTTTTCGGTTGTAATTTTTCATTCACTGTCACTCTCCCTTGCAGCGGTTAATTGGACTGTTAGGTGGTCTAGGTAGTGGGAGTGGTCTAGATGGTCTCAAAGGCCCAGCTTTTGTGCCATCTTTTGGGGTTAATTTTGGGAGTTTACCAACAGGTGGTGGGTATGGTCCTTATGGTAGCCCTCATGGTGGTAATCCCTTGGGACTCGATCTCGGCCCCGTGTCCGTGAACCCGTTCGTCGGATTCAAAGTAGCGAAACTTGATGGAAGGCCCATCCTGAACCCAACCTTCGATCTCCTGGTGACTCCCAATGCCAAGGGTGTCCATGCATTGAACGGTCTGAAAGAAGGGATAAAACATCAATTCGGAGGTGGATATCCTGGTCCCTATCCAGGTCCCGTCCCTGGTCCCTATCCAGGTCCCATCCCAGGTCCCTATCCAGGCCCTCTGCCGGGACCCGTCCCTGGTCCTTATCCTGTTCCAGGTCCCTATCCGGGTCCTGCACCTTATCCAAGTCCTTCCTACAACCCATACCCACATCAGCCCATCCCTCCAAAGGTTCCTTATGTCCCTCCAACTAACACGTACACTCCTCCTGTATACACACCCTCTAAGCCTATATATACACCAAAGCCCGTGTACACTCCACCCAAGCCAATATACACGCCTTCAATATACACGCCCCCCGTTAAGCCAGTGGCTGACTACAGCAACCAAGCCTACAAACCTCCGGGCTACGTCGCCCCCGTGGCCGACTACGCGCCTTCCCTTCCCATCCCCTCGAGGCCCATATCGGGCTACCATGGCGACAAGCCGGT
>BOPN01003706.1:114744-117244 GCA_017312705.2 Penaeus japonicus | reverse complement strand
ACAGATTGACGTTTGAAGGACATGACGCTACCGTTTCTGAAAGTCTGCAGGAGTGTAGACGCAAAGAGTCGAATAACCAAAAACATAAGTTTATCAAAACAAGTCTAACTAAATTGTTACGTTAATCAACACCAGAATATTGCTCCTAAAAGTTTCCCAGAAAGCTCCCCAGTTAGTTAATTCTCCAGAAGATTGTTGATCAACTCCAGAGGATTTCTTTTGTTTTTACTAAGTCCTCGCTTGTTGACAGTCCCCACATTTCGCCCGTGTGCCTCCCCGCTCGAGGCCAAGACTTCACCGGGCGGCGCTGCTGGATCACAGGATGGGGCAAGGACGGCTTCGGCGAGGAGGGGCAGTACCAGAGCATCCTGAAGGTGAGAGAGGCTAGCGGTGGTCACACTCCCTCCTAAGTAAGGAAAGCAAGAGGGAGTTCAATGCCAAACGTCCTTTTATCAAGAGTATCAACTGGATCAGATAATCAGATGACATAAACATTTAAATTTGTGTATATATATATATATATATATATATATATATATATATATATATATATATATATATATATATATATATTTGCTTATAATTTTCCTCATGAATTATATAGTAACGAAACTAGAAAAACCGGAAATGAAATCACAGTAACTTCTACCTCAGGAAACGGATCTCCCGGTGATGGCTCCCGGAGAGTGCCAAGCGAGGCTGCGTCAAACACGACTGGGGTCTTCGTACAGACTCCACCCCGGCATGCTGTGTGCTGGAGGCGAGCTGGGCAAAGACGCGTGCAAGGTGGGAAATTGCAGATTGCCGGGGTCCAGGGACACAGTGTTATAGATTTTCTTTTAGTATTTTGGGATGTAATGGTTTTCTTTTCTTCTTTTCTTTAATCTATTTGATGCATATATTTTTTTCGGATACAAAGTGATCTTGTAGTTGGGGTCAGGTATTTTCCCTTTTCACAGTAATTACCATGGTAAGATTTATAGAGCAAATATTATTTGGGTACGTTCGGATAACTTGGACCTCGTAAAGTCCGAAGTAAACCAGTGAAATACACATAACAAGTCCCTAAAAGACCTACATTACTTCAATATCCCACGACCCTTCCGACAATCATTCCAATATTTTTTTTTCTCCCTCTGACAGTAAAAAAAACAAAAAAACAAAAAACATATATAACCCTTTCACACCGACTCTCACTCTTGACGAAAATAATACCATTCTAACCCCCCCCCCCTCCAATCCCCCAGGGTGACGGAGGAGGTCCCCTAGCTTGCGAAGATGCATCAGGAAGGTCCCAGTTAGCAGGCATCGTCTCGTGGGGCATCGGCTGTGGCCAGGCAGGCATTCCTGGTGTCTACGTCAATGTGGCTTATTATTTGGACTGGATCGCGCAGATCACTCGATTCTAAATAAAGCTTGTTTATTTTTTTACCTTTGTGGATTCTTGAGAAGAGGGTGGGAAAGAAGTTGGAGAAGAACAAGCAAGAGGAAGATGTGAAGGAGACAAAAGAGAAAGCTGGGAGGGATAGAAAATATGTGTATTGTTGTTTTGTGGGGTGTCAGGTAGAAGGTGAAAGAAAGAGTAAAATGTGAAGATGGAGAGATAGAGAGACAAAAGATAAAAACTAGCTTATTAGAGGGTTGGTAGTTGTGTTCTTGAGAATGTTGGTTCGTTTGCACTGAAAAAGGGATTAAATAGTCTTACAAATTAATTTCGTGACAGTTAATTTGTCTTATTTGGATGGGTGTAAAAGATATATTAAAATATATCTTTTTCACCCATGTTTTTTCAAGTTACTTGATTTGTCTCACGTGTTCCATTCAAATTCACATTTATATTAAATTCAAATTCATAACGTTTTATTACATTATTTTTCCAGTTGTACTGTTATTACCATAGAAAAAAAAAATTCTCGAGATTGTCATTCAACATTAAAATGGACTTTATTCATTTTGAGAAACTGTTATATTTGGCAATATTATAATTATTTCTGTTGTTAATATTGTTATTATCATTATTATTATTATTGTTTTTATTTTTATTTTTTATCATTAACGATATTGCTTATTATTATCATAAAATTCTGATCATTACTATCATCGCTACCTTCACTGACCCAAGCACGTGTTATTATTATATTGTTACGTATTCTCATACTGGTTCGTGAGTGACGCTGCTGGCCAGCTGGATTGTGTAAATACACGTTAACTTGTTATTCAGTTACTAAAAGAATTGAAGCAATTTTGTTGTGTCATTTGTTCCTTGTCGCTTCCTGATTTTAGTAAAAAAAAAAATGTGTTATTATTTTTCCTGAAAAGAAGAAAACAGGAGATATGTATATGGTATGGGTAGGTATGTGGCTGTGTGTGTGTGTGTGTGTGTGTGTGTGTGTGTGTGTGTGTGTGTGTGTGTGTGTGTGTGTGTGTGTGTGTGTGTGTGTGTGTGTGTGTGTATATATATATATATATATATATATATATATATATATATATATATATA
>BOPN01003706.1:89744-104744 GCA_017312705.2 Penaeus japonicus | reverse complement strand
TAGTCCTACCTTTTTAAAACAAAATCCTATGCATTTAAGGAAAGATATTCAATGATTTCCCCGTCGCTGCTATAGCAGCGGCGGCAACTTGTTCAATGAAGCACATTCTCTTCTTATGAGCAGACAGCTACCGCATCTGCTGTTGCCGGTGAGCGATAATTGTAATAATATCACAATGTTGCTTTGCTAACCATATAATGTTTAAGTTATCATTTGTGTAACCGCTTATTTATTATTTTAGTATCTACCTATCTAGTCTCTGGATAATTTGCATATTGGGTTTATAAGGGATCGAGCAAAGGATAAAATTAAATACATGGCATCTGGCATCCAGAGGAAGGATTTAACCTCAGGCGAAAAGATGCCGGATTTTAACCAAGATAAATGAGATTATTTAAATATTGTCAATGTATCTTATGTATCTTCTGGGAGTTATTTACAACCAAGCAAACAAATAAAAGAGAAAATAAGAAAAGCAGAAAGAAGGAAAAAAATTGGCAATATCTTGATGCTTTCAGTAATCAATAGAAAGAATGAAGACTCCTTAACATTTCATTAAACATGTAGATACTAATGAGATATAGATTGATTACGGCTATCTCTATTTATCTTACGGCTATCTCTATTTATTGTAATGAGTAAAGCTCAAAAAGGGAAGCATATGGTATTTGGAACTTTATGATTGCCATGGGTTATTATGAGTGAGGCCTTATCGCACCACCCAAACGAGAGGGTCAGAGCTACTACGTGAGACACAGGTGCGGCAGTGACATGACATATTCTCATATGGTAATACTGGTGGCGAGTCCTACGGCTACGCTCGAACCATTGCCTATGGTGAAGAGGCCCCAAAAGGATTTCATATAAGCGAAAGTTTTTGGTAAAGTATTGACCAATTTTCCATCTGGATGGTAAAGTTTGCTAGGTGGACCGACCGTCTATTTCAAGGTGTATTGTATTATAAGACCAAAATATGATATGAGATAATGAAACGAGTGTGTATGGGCTAGGCAACATGATTTTTAGAAAATTCTTGTGTGCGATAGAAACAGAAATTCATTTTTCGATTCCAGTATTTATTGTTAGGACTTGGGTGCAGATTTTCCATTGAAAATAGGCATAATTAGTACTCAGGTGCATCACCGTAATGCAACCATGCGGATCAATTTATGTGTGCAGCTTAATTAGAAATTTATTAACAGAACCCTGCGGGAGGCTCTCCAAGTTTCCACCCACCGCTTTTCATTCTCCATGATCCGAAAAAAATGAAGAGACAGTAGACATATGGGCTAAATCATGAAGTTGGCAACTTGCCGGAACAGGTTCGCGAGAAACAAAGATAATAAATGCCACCATCACCAATTGATTACAGAAACTTACAATGTTATCGTGTGACCTTGATGATAAGTACGATTTTCCTTCCAACGGAATGGACTTGGGAATCATTGACTCCCAGTTTAGCCTGAGCACCATCATAAATACAAATCAATAACTTATCGTGAATGATGTATATACGCGTTTCGATCAGATATATATTGGGGTGACATGCATCCGTGGCACTACAAAATCATTATCCATATCAGACAAGAGCTGAAGATTCACCAGACATTCATGAGTCGCTCGTCCCTCGCATAATTGGCGTTGACGTGACCTTGGATAATTTGAAGTATCCATGTCCTCTCTTGCGACGCATGGAGATTCCGTTAGTTTTGTCTGGTTTTACAATTCAAAGATTATTTTCGCTCGCTTTCTATAGATGTCCAGCTTCATCTACGTGCAACACCATAGCGTTGGAAGTACTGTGCTGGTAGATGTCAGTTTGCTGTAAGCTGGTTCTGTTCACTATAGAACACTTTGTCGCACCTGGTGCGCAGTATACGGTTTCTTGTTTCGCATCAAATCTCCTATTTTTTGATGAGATGTCACGACCTTTGCTCTCTTTGAGTCTTCTTTCTGGAGTATTAAAGGTTTCAAGTCGGATTTTATTATACATTCGCAATGCCTGAACGCCCTAAGAAGGAAACCCTAAGTAATCCCTGATTTAGTTTTATTGTGTATGTGGAGAGTGAATAACAGTCATCATCATTTGTTGGGCTGTTCATCATCAGAGACGTAGGCCGTCCGCAACCCGATAGATGTGTCCCAGAAAGGTAGACTCTTCTTCCTCCACGGTAAAAACATCAGTTCAGCAGCACTGTGAAATTTTACATTTTCAATAAAATATATACACACTTTCTTCTACAGTATATTTTATTTTCGATCAGGTTTACACAACTTGAATACTGCAGTTTCCTTGAACTGGGCGTAGGTAGAGTTGAAGCAGATCAGCACAAAGGGTGAGCGAGAACGTGAAAGGAGCGTGAGGGAAGAAGAGGAGCGGCGCGATAATTGGCTCTTGTTTTAGTGACAGGCGGGAGGAAAGGTGACCTGAATTAAAGGTGACCCTGAATTAGCTTAACGGTGTTGCTAGCGTCATAAGCGACCTTCTGTAAGACGTTCTATTATCAAACTACAGACTGTTACTCTAGCAAAAACAAATATACTTATATCGCTACAGGAAATATAAGAACTCCAGCAAAAACACATTATAAGAAGATCCATAATTAAAATCATAAGATGAAGGATTCAACTGGCATTCACTGGCTACAGACACGCACAATTTTTCATTGTCAATGGCATTGGCATTTCAAACGCATGTTTTTTCTTTCATGCTGACAACAAAATAGCAACTGTTTCCTCTTTATAAGTATTAGAAGCGGTCGTAAAAAAAGGCTTCTTTCAGAGGCTAAAAGTATGAGACAAAGCTATATGTCTTCAATTAAGACTTCACACCACCGAAAATGCGTTCATGGTTTAGATGATGTTTTGTCAGTATTGAAGGAATCCTAGTCTCATGCTACATCTTATGGCGCGCATGGTAGCTTTCACTAATACATAATTTAAGTCGTTTCACAAGTGCACTAACTCAACTTCGTGTAAGACGGGTAGCACGACTGGCGCCAAGGTATTCATGCCCCTCCCTGCCAACAAATTTCGATAGGGTATGATTACATATAATTGTCCAGAATACTCCAATATGCTGATTTTCGACACACACAAATCAGTTCCTTTTATATGCTGCTTTGATTACTCTTGGAAGATAACTGGGTTATGGTCAGAACGTGTGGCATCAAACCCCGATTTTCGTCTGGTTTCCCCTGCCCTCATGCATGGAAACATTGCATGGTCAACACTTACTGATGAACCTTCCCCTCTCAACATAATTCTCCACCTGCTTATCAAGTTTTACTGATAATGCTTGTAGATCCGTTTGGTATAATTACAGGTTGAGTATGGCATAAGGTTATGTTGTTTATTTGTTCCTGTATTAAAGGGCAGAAACTCTCCCTCCCCTTAGTCCCCTCCCTATTACACGCCAAGCTCAAACAATAGTTTCCGGCACACGCCAACTTAACGAAGAGACGTATATGATATGATTTTTTTTTTTTACTTTTTATTAGTTCT
Source organism: Penaeus japonicus (assembly GCA_017312705.2). NCBI lineage: Eukaryota > Metazoa > Arthropoda > Malacostraca > Decapoda > Penaeidae > Penaeus > Penaeus japonicus. The sequence goes on along the minus strand of BOPN01003706.1, from coordinate 101,240 downwards.
TTATGTAAGTATTATTTATTCAATTTCCTACTGTTGGGGGAGGGGGGTATTTAGGGTGTGACTTGCTCATCAACAGTTTGTGTTCCTTTTCAATAGCAATCGCAGGTTGGTTCTATATTCTTTTATGTCAGTAATATCTAACCTGAATCTGATCTATTGATACATATACTCACTTCCTCCCGACTCTCGCTCTCGTATAGATTTTACCTGAGAATCAGCCTCCGGATGCATGGAATAGTGTCATGTTAACAATCAAATATATTCAGCCGCAAGCAAATAAAGCCCTATTAATCTTAAGTGATGAAATTGTCACACCAGCTCAGCATGTAATCTCAAGCGTATAATATATGAAATAAAATTTTAAGATGAGCATGAAAACTACAGTTACTGCAAGTGACTGAAGTCAACTAATAAGATCAAAGTAGTTATAGCGATAGCTACAGGTAAGTCTAAAGATTTGAATTACTTATAGTAGTAAAGTCGCCCATTACATGGTTTCCTTAAGGATGTAAGTAGGCCTTAACATTAGAAAGACTGAAAATGAGAATAAAAACAATGGCTTTTCTAAAAGATAGATAACTATCAATCATTAATCTGATTGCAGTGATGCTTGAATATCTAGACTTTATGCTTTAATGAAAATCAGTTAAGAAATACTCGCGGTTTGTTTTGTATAGAGACGTGATGAAAAATCTAAGCACACTTTATCCTCGGTCACATGTTGTCTTGCCTCTTAAAGGCTGGGATTTGCAGAGGGCGGATGCCGCGGCTAATGTGCACTGAGGCGGATGCTTCGCCGGGCTAATGTGCACTGAAGCGAGCCAGGCTGTGTCAACATATGCTGACTCGTGTGAGAGAATGTGCCAACGCGTGCTGACTCCGATCCAAGCTTTGGGTCCTTACCCACCATGCTGACCATACATGCATGGTGACTGCCAGGTGACAGTGGAAACTCACGAGCCTGGTTGGGACTCGATCTGCTGACCACGGATGTACGTACACTCGCACTTGTTAAAAATATTGTCTTTTTAACTTGAAAAGCACAAAGAAAACACATACATTATTCTTTGTATATATATCTTGCTTTATTTCAAAAATGGATTTTATGCTAGAAATAAAATTTATGTTACTAAAATACAAAAAGATCTAGACGAAATAATACCTTTTTATCAAGAATACTGATAAATAAAGATCAGGCAAAAAAAGATTAATACACTGAATCATTTTTGCGATCTCAAGCAGAAAATATTACTGTCCTGAAAAAAAATAAATTTAACCAAGCACAAAATCTGATGAAATGCCTTTATGACAGTAATAAACATATTTGATCTGAAGTAATCTTTATACAAGGCTTTCTGAAACTTTGCTATTTTCTTTTATATTCATTTTTTGAAAACAGATCCAGCCTAAATCTATCTACCTTTATCAAATAGATATTTGGCATTATAAATACCATACAAAATCTGTATCAACAGGTTATTATGCAAATAACCAGCTATAAAAAGTAATACATTACCAACAATCTATTATATACTAAATACTCTCATATTTTAAAAAATAATTTAATTACATAAACTACTTCACATGGAATGTATCAAAGATAGAGGCAGAAATTATTGTCTTGGTATTCGGTCACAACTGTTACACAATCTGGTAATGCATTACTCATTCTAGAAGAAACCAATTTTATACACATGTGAATCATACTGTTACTTAAATTACAATCCTTATAGTAGTAATTACAACTCATTTGTAATAACAGCAAATTTCTAATTATCAGCTTTGATGTGATACACACACATATATATAAAATCATTAAATTGGTCTTTAATTTCCAACACCCAAAAGAGAGCATCTTAGTGAAAGACTTCTTCCCAGCAGTCTTCAACCTTCAGGCACCAAGACAGTGATGTTAACGACTTGTGACAGGAACTTTTTAGGCATCGTATGTTGTGGCAGACACGTTGCCTCCTGTGCCAGTCCAGTTGGTGTGGTGAACTTGCCAGGGCCTAGCGGTAGCCTACAGGGTGTGGGCACCAAAGTAATCGCTGGGCCTAGAGAGAGAGGAGGAAATTAAATACATCTCTAGTCTCAAATCTTGCATCAAGGGAAATATTACAACATTCATACTATTCATAACATATCATACATTAAAAAGCAAAAGGAATCCTTCCATTAAAAACAGTACTGTTTATATCTATATCTATATTTATCTATATATATTAAAACTACAACAGCAACAATATAGAAAGGGAACTACTTTACCTGAATCCAGATTTGCTTGCAGAAGCTGACCTGGGTAGCCATCATAGAAAGCAAGAGCAGAGGAAAGAGCTGGTGTAGGAATGCCCAGCAAAGCACCCTGTGCAACAACAGCACGCCATCCTGCCTGGCACTTGCCGACAGCTTGCTTGAAGAAGTCATCAATTAGGAGGTTGTTGAGTTGGGGGTTCTTCTCAAAGGCTTCTCTGATGTTGCCGAGGAACACACTGGAAAGGAGAGATGTGTCGATATAAAAAAAGTTGAATCTTGAACTGTATATAATAAAAAATACTAAAAAGTACACTAAAACAGAAAAACATAATCTAAGGAAGGAAAACACCAAAGAATATCAAACAGTCATACATTAAGTACTTCCAAATAAACCGTCTCTGCTTTATAAAAAGCTGAAGTCTCACCTCCAATAATGCAGCCCACATGAGAGCAATTCCTCCGTAGTTCAAGTTCCAACCAAACTTGGCTGCCGCTTCTCTCAAAAGCATGAAGCCCTGAGCATATGAGACAATCTTGCTAGCATACAGAGCCTGAAAAGGAAAAGTAAAAACATGAATACATATATAACAAACCTTAAAAGCAACAATAATAGTAATAATGATAATATTTACTCATTACTTACCAGCGAAAATGAGACCCTGACCAGTTGTCATGGGCAGCCAATCTTTCATTTAAATATCAATGATCTTAAAATATTGTGTGTATATATATATATATATATATATATATATATATATATATATATATATATATATATATATATATATATATATATATATATATATATATATATATGTAGTTGTTGGCATTCCATGGATTGATAATCATTATCATTACACATACCCTAACTATGAATATTTCTATTTCAAGTATAAATTCATGTAATACTCTCCTTGATTGTTAACTCACCATGCGAATCTGTTCAATGAATTCCTTCTTGTCACCAGTAAATCTTGCTTCTTCAGGTCCATCTAGACAGTGCTGGCATTTACATCGCTTTCGTCCTAAATGAGGAAGATATTTTATTATCCTTCATAACTACTATGACCATCTATTAACATTCAAGTATAATATTGTATAAATCTATGATTTATAAAGATATAAGACAATCTATGCTTGTGACATTTAATCATGTTGATCATAGTATGATAATGGGGAAAAAAAGTAAAGAATAAAAAAAAATGAAATTAAAATAAACAAATAAATATATCACATTGGTATTTCATCTCTCTATTCAATTAGAAAATAACTTATTCATTAATGAAAATGTTCATTCTTTCAACCTTTGATCAGTCATATAAAAATAAAAAATAAATGATAATGATACATATTAACATAACCACACCTTTAGTGCTGACAGGCATCTGGCAAACACAGACTCCGCAATAAGCGTAGTTGGAACACCGTAATCCAACCCAGAAATGGCAGTCCACTTTCCAGTTCCTTTCTGGCCTGCTGCATCACGAATCTTTTCCACCAGAGGTTTGCCTGGAGGTTAAAAAAAGAGGTGCAAATATTAGCAAATGTACAGAAACAGCTGATAAATTTAAATGAAACACAATGTTTTTTTTATTGCAATTTGATTCCTCCTCAGATTTTATTTAAATTTGATATAATTCATAGGAAAACTTGACAATTATTATACGTTTTATTAGGAAATGTGAGTTTAGGAGCAGTTATAAGAAATATAAAAAAGGTGGTATCCCCAGATCATGAAACACATTGGTATGAAAAGGATAAACCTGCCTCTATTGTGCCTAGCTCCTGACTGTAAACAGTTTTCCTGGACTTGGGATAAAATCTGAAGGAGTCTTGTTGGATATAAATAACAAAAGCTTTATACCCTTTCTAAATAATAAAAACAATAAAATTCATATCAGACATGCAAAGAAAATACCAAATCATAAACTCCTCCCAGTCAAACCAACAAGAAATTAAAGGGGATGTAATTACTCACCATCCTCATCCTTGAAGGCCAGGATGTTGGCAGTAATTTCAATGAGGAAAGAATCGAGCCTCCCTGTTCCACTCTTTGAATAATTCGTGACAAAAAATAATATGAAAAAAAAATTATTAAAAAAGACTTGGGCCCTGGTGGTAGTATTACCTTACTAAGATAATATAATCACAATCACAAGATAAAATGTGTGGGTGCAATGTGAAGGAAAAATAAAACGGAGGAGGAGGAGAAGGAGAAGGAGAAGGAGAAGGAGAAGGAGAAGGGAGAAGGAGGAGAAGAGAAGGAGAAGAAGGATAAGGAGAAGAAGGATAAGGAGAAGGAAGAGAAGGAGAAGGAGAAGGAGAAGGAGAAGGAGAAGAAGGAGAAGGAGAAGGAGGAGAAGGAGAAGAAGGAGGAGAAGGAGAAGGAGAAGGAGGAGAAGGAGAAGGAGAAGAAGGAGAAGGAGGAGAAGAAGGAGAAGGAGAAGGAGAAGGAGAAGGAGAAGGAGGAGGAGGAGAAGGAGAAGGAGGAGAAGAAGAAGGAGGAGAAGGAGGAGAAGGAGGAGAAGGAGAAGGAGAAGAAGGAGAAGGAGGAGAAGGAGAAGGAGGAGAAGGAGAAGGAGGAGAAGGAGAAAAAGGAGGAGAAGGAGAAGAGGAGAAGGAGGAGGAGAAGATAAAAAAGAAGTCAATAAAAGTACATCTCCACTGACACTCACCTCACTCATCTCATCTGGTGTCATACCCAGAGCAGACTTCATTAGGTGGTATGCTTCGCAGATGAGCTGCATGTCTCCATACTCAATGCCATTGTGCACCATTTTGACGTAGTGTCCAGCACCGTCCTCACCAACCCAGTCGCAGCATGGTTCATCATTTGACCTCGCTGCAATACTCTGAGGAGAAAGAATTCAGGTCATTTCAGCTGAATATATATATGTAATATCAGTGAAAATAAAAATTTCCACTTTCAAAACATTTAGCAAACTTTTGTAAACCATGTGACAATGATAGTGGCATTAAAAGCAAATTTGAGGAAATTTAATTTCTTGAGTTTTTAAAAAAAACATGCTATAAAAAATTATAGTTTATAAAAATGGCAATATATGTATCTCATCATATATTTAACCAACAAAATGTAGTAACAGGTAAATATCAACCTTCAAAATTTACAAATGTGCAGAAAAAAGTTCATGCAAAATCTGCCTTAACAACATAGTAACTGAGACATCTGACAAATAAGTGAAAAATCTACCTGAAGCTACTGCTTCTACACCTCAATAGTAAGATTTCAATCTATGACATAAAAAAAAATCATCATAACTCTGATGATCAAAATACAGAAGATAATTTAGTATACACTTGAAAGATATCAGTGTAAATTTCAACCAACATCTAAAAATCCATGTACATATAATAATAATAATAATAATAATAATAATAATAATAGTATAAAAATAATAATATTAATAATAATAAAAATAAAGACAGATAGAGCAACAGATGAAAGAAAAAAAAATCAGAAGACAATTCATTTCCTTCTGGCCTAAGACTAGGTTTCAATGAGAGTTTGCAATGGTGATGAATGGTTTAATTTCATCCTGGATATAGACCCACAATCCAATAAACTGGTCCTGGGCTCATTGGCAACCCACTGATAAAAATTCATCAAAGTCTTAGTGACTACTAAATCTTGAAAAAAACATAAGCCTCTTTGGTTGAGCTAACAAGCACTCTCTCACCTGGAAGATATCCTTTATGTGAGGCCAGGCTTCCTTGTGTCCACCAGGCATGAGGGAGGGGCCATATCGGGCACCTTCTTCACCACCGGATACGCCCGACCCAACAAACAGTAGGCCTTTCTCAGCAAGGTATTGGCACCTGTTGGTTGTATTTCATTGGTGAAAATGATATTTCTTGAAATATAAAAAATATTAGACTTTAATACAAATGTTTACGAAGTACTTTTAGTTATCATAGTGTGGAACAAAGCATAAATTCAAAATACCTCTTGACACATTCCATTAAAAGGTAACTGTAGTTGCTGATTTTCCCATCATAATAATTGACTAAGAAACAGAAAAAAAAATCAACCATGCTACAGGAAGACCCAGTCATCCTACATACCTTCTCTGTGTGTCTTGATATTCAGAGTTTCCACCATCAATAATAATATCACCCTTCTCTAAGAGGGGAACCAGCTTTTCAATGAAGCTGTCTACGGCTGCACCAGCTGTAATAGTGAGTGGTATAAGGGTGTTGGCATGCTGTTAAATGGTACTCAGATCAATACAGTGCAAAAGCTGTTAGTAGAAGTAGGTGGAATTTTCTCAATTGTTAAAATAATGTACTAGAACTCAGTTAAAAGTTACTATGATTTTGAAGAATTCAAGTTTTATGAATCACCAAAGGGATAAATATAAATCTATTTATACCACTTGCCACACTTCTCCCCCCCCCCCACCTAATAATCTATATAATTTCCTTTACAACTTTCCTCTGGTCTTGAGGTTGGGGTCACTTTATTCCCTCTACACAGCACCTCTATCTATTTACTGTCTAATAATTTCTTTACCTCATTTACCCCTCCCTTTTTTTATCTCTTATTCACAACCAGAATGCATTGTGACAAAACGTAGAAACAAGGCATCAATGAAAATTAACAACTTCATTACGCAATAGATGTAACAGAAGTATTTGATTAAATCTCCATTAGAATTACGTAATTTAACAAGTGATGTGTCATTTACACCTCTTGAATCTTGAAGCTCTCACATTCCCTCTACTGAACATACTTCTTCACTGTACATTGCTTTTTCTGTTTTTAAAACCCTCCTCTTGTCATATATATATATATATATATATCACTGTATATATATATATATATATATATATATATATATATATATATATATATATATATATATATATATATATATATATATATATATTTCCCCCCCTCTGAAGTGAAGGCTTCTTCTCTTGGACAATTCTTCAGTACCGCTCAGGATCCTTACCCTGCCCTCTACTAATAAAAAATGCCTCTAATTCAATTCCATTCCTTTCCCTTAACTACTTTAACCTCTCTCCAATCTTTCATCCTCCACATTTCCTACCACTATCCATTCCTCCATCCTACCCCCACCCTACCAGTACTCTACTCTTACTTATAAGTTACCCCACATACCCTCTACCATCCCCTACCCAGTTCCTCTCTCCTCACTCTAGCCATACCCTTCCCTTCCCCATCCATCCCTACTCACCCCTACCACTACCTGCACCCTAGCCCCCCACTCCCCACTCACCCTTGACGAGCATCATGACCCTGCGAGGCTTCTTGAGTTTGGCGACCATCTCCTCGATCGAGTGGGCGCCGATCACCTTGGTCCCCTTGGCGCCGCTGGCCAGGAAGTCGTCAACCTTTTCCACGCTGCGGTTGTGCGCCACGACGACCCAGCCGTGGTCGTTCATGTTCAGGATAAGGTTCTGACCCATCACGGCCAGGCCGATGAGGGCGATGTCGGCGCTGCAAGAGAGAGGAAAAAATTAATGGAGCGAAATGGGGGAGAGGGAGAGGGAGAGGGAGAGGGAGAGGGAGAGGGATAGGGATAGGGAGAGGGGGAGGGGGAGGGAGAGGGAGAAAGTGAGAGAAAAAAATGGAGAAAGAAATAGATAAAGAGAAAAATAAATAATAAAGTGAGCTAAATACTGTAACGGAGGGAGAAAAAAGTTGGTGAGCTGGAAAGTGTCTGGTGTGGGTGGCTTGGCGGACGAAGTTGCGGAAGAGGGAAAGCGAGTGGGCGAGTGAAGGCGGCGAGGCAGAGAGGGGAATACAGGTATGTATGTATGTTTATATAAAGCAGGGTTTTATAGTGGGGGAATGAAGGAAACGAGGCAGACAAGGGGATACAGGTATGTAAATGTGTGCGTATATTGGCCTAAGAGACAAATAAATAACACATATAGTACACTATATTTATAAAACCCCATATCTAGCATTCATCCAACCCCCCCCCTCCTCCCCATGAGAGCCATGAAGAACCTCAATGATCTTAAAATAAACTCCCAAGGCTCATCTCCGCCTCTCCAATGCCTAACTTTCACCTCAAGGCAACGTTACTCACTGCTGGAAACAACAATCACACATTATGTCACGCATATGGAGGGTGCGGAGACCAGAATGTCATGTCAATGTCGACGACGACGATGACGACGACGGTGGTGGTGGCGGTGGCATCGTCTAAATTTCTTTACCACATTAATAAATAATTACGTAGGTCTCCAAATTCACCCAAAAGCGTCCTTGTACAACATTACATTCTCAATTTGAATATCTAAATAAAACTGAGGGAATAAGACCATCAAGCCGATGTTAAATTAGACTCGAACTAGATTTGAGCAACAGCCACACACATGCGTATCGTAATTAAAAGCTTTATTCGACGCAGGATCATTATGATCAAAGTGAAAGTCGGCCGCATAACAGGTGGCGTCTGAAGCATAACATTAAACCTTGAGTGTTCGTTGCTTCACGAAATTATTCTCGACGAGCTGATTAATATCAAGATACCTGCACACACGCACGCACGCACGCACACACGCAGCCACGCACGCACGCACGCACACACACACACACGCACACACACAAATACACATACACAAACACACATACACACACAAGTATAAAATTTGTAGTTACAAAGGAAGAGCGTGCAACTGAATGGTCTCTAATCCGTGTCATGATTCATCTTCGGAAAGCAGCATGTAAATATAACAAACAAATACACCGATAGGATACTGCTAAAATATTTATCATCAACTCTTTAACATCAGTATCGGTCAAGCCAGCGGTCTCTAAACCTTTGTACCATTATCAATGCACAGGAACTCGTAAGCGGAAGTAAACAAAAAAGAAAAACAAAAAAATAATCAGTAACTCCTAACACACATACAATTAAAGCAAGTTTACTTCTACAGATTCGAAACGTTCCTCACTTTTAACGTCCCAATGCACATTCCGGAGCACCGAGCTAAGGAGCGCTGATAGAAATCCTTGTCATGCTGGATCTGCATTATTTCGTAGATCTTCTGTTATTGATTACATGTTATGTGCAGACTCTTACGCGTAGAAGGAGAGGGAGAGGGAGAGGGAGAGGGAGAGGGAGAGGGAGAGGGAGAGGAGAGAGAGAGAGAGAGAGAGAGAGAGAGAGAGAGAGAGAGAGGGAGAGGGAGAGGGAGAGGGAGAGAGAGAGGGGGGGAGAGAGAGAGAGGGAGAGGGGAGAGGGGAGAGAGGAGAGGGAGAGGGAGAGGAGAGAGGGAGAGAGAGAGAGAGGGAGAGAGGAGAGAGGAGAGGGAGAGGGAGAGGGAGGGAGAGAGAGGGAGGGAGAGGGAGAGGGAGAGGGAGAGGGAGAGGGAGAGGGAGAGGGAGAGAGGAGAGAGGGAGAGGAGAGGGGGGAGGGGAGAGGGGAGAGGGGAGAGGGAGAGAGAGAGAGAGAGAGAGAGAGAGAGAGAGAGAGAGAGAGAGAGAGAGAGAGAGAGAGAGAGAGAGAGAGAGAGAGAGAGAGAGAGAGAGAGAGAGAGAGAGAGAGAGAGAGAGAGAGAGAGAGAGAGAGAGAGAGAGAGAGAGCGAGAGAGCGAATGAAGAGAAAGGACCATCCTACTTACACAGGTTCGATCTTCTGCATGGTGACAGTCTTGATGGTGCGACAGGGAACGTTCCCCATGTTGAACTGGCCGGCCGGCTTCGGAGTTCCTCAAACCCCTTTTGAACTCCGGAGCTCCTTTGCCCTTGTCGCTATACGTCTCGCCGCTCGCAACAAGGACTACGCGACGTGCGGGTGTGTGGAAGGGGTAGGGGAAGGGGGAGGGAGGAGGAGGGGGGAGGAATTCAAAGGCTGACACTAACTATCCTTCCCCAACAAGCGCATGGTCCTTCGCGCTTCCTTTCCGATCCTCGGATATTAAGGTAACTGGACTCGCATGAACGGATGAGCAATAAAAAAAAATAAAATAAAGAAAAAAACACACGATAAAAGCGAGACCTTGTGCCAGAGAACACGCACTTGTAGGTCGCCGTGTTCATTAAGCGTCGCACAAACACACACTAACTCTCTTGGCAAGGTTGAACAACGACGATCAACAATGTTCAATTTTCCAGAACGTAACTTTAGTGTTCTTATCAAGTTCTTGTTCGTGTCACTGGAAAGCAAGGCACAAAACGTTGAAGCATTTGGTGAATGTGTGTATATTGGCACATCCAAGGATATTTGTGTACAGGTAAAACTATATTCAATCAACGAAAAACATCACGAAGGGGGAAGAGGGAGAGGAAGAGGATTGAGGGGGAGGGGAGAAGCAGGGGAATGAAGGGAGGGAGAAGGCCGGGGGCGGGGGGGATGGAGGGATAAGGAGAGCGCGAGAGAAGGAAGAAAAAAATAGAGAGAGAGAGAGAGAGAGAGAGAGAGAGAGAGAGAGAGAGAGAGAGAGAGAGAGAGAGAGAGAGAGAGAGAGAGAGAGAGAGAGAGAGAGAGCACAAAATCACGATTTCGCTTTTAAACGACCTATTGTCTTGAAACTCGTCATTCAAGGCTATGACAAGTATAAATAATTGATTTAATTTGCCTTAATCATCACAATAAAAAACAACACGTAATCATAAAGAAAAACAAAAAACAAAAAACAAAAAAAACTATTATAATATAGATGACTCAGGTGCACTGGTGTACATCCTTCCAAGTGTGTTTATATTGTATCGCTATAACCAGAAACGGAGATTACAGCTAAATAAATTTACAATGGGGATATAATGAAACAAGAGGACAGAGAGTTAAACTGAAACATCTGCTATTATGAATTGTTTTTTAAACAGCTTTCACAGCCATACCGAAACAAGTGTAAGCATAATCACGTCAAGCAAATGCTCTCATACACAGGGACAAGCAGGAGCGAGCGCACACATATGCTCCCCCGTCCCTTTCTCTACCTCAGTCTCAAGTCTCAAGTCTCAAGTCTCAAGTCTCAAGTCTCAAGTCTCAAGTCTCAAGTCTCAAGTCTCAAGTCTCAAGTCTCAAGTCTCAAGTCTCAAGTCTCAGTCTCACTTACTAACTCACTCACACACTCTCGCACTCACAAGTACACAAAAAGAGCAGCAAATCATAAACCCACACAAACACCAGAGCTAATTTACCAAGATAAGATCGTCCAAAAGCCGATCAATGAATCAATGAATTAAATATTAATCTGTGAATCGACCGTATGGCAATTTGCGCCGTGTCACGTGACAGACAG
>BOPN01003706.1:82244-84744 GCA_017312705.2 Penaeus japonicus | reverse complement strand
ATCTTTCATCATTATCAAACCATCAAAAGAAAACTTTCTTTCGTGAGCTTCGTTAAAGTAAGAAACAACAGGACACTCGAAAATCCCATAGATTGGTTCGGGAATGTCGACTCATCGGACGCGTGTCACGGTGTTGATCCCCTTTTCCGAGGCCGCAAATTGGTCGAAAAGCCTTTTGACTTACCACGGGAATAACGCCTCTACATTAGAGAAAACTCTTCGAAAGTACACCGCGCATTTGCTCCTCCTCCTCTCTCCCTATCCCCTACCCCCTCTCCATGTCTCCTTCTTCGCCCCCACCACCCACCACCCCCTTCCCCCTATACTACCAAATTCCCCACCACCTCCTCCCCATCTACCCCCTCCCCCTATTCTCCCTAACCTCCTTCTCCCGTACTACCCACTACCCTACCCACCACCCACTACCCACCACCCACTACCCTATTTACCACCCACCAGACCCCCAACTCTCTCCAACCTCCTCCCATCAACCCCAAACCTCCCTCCACCCTCTTCCTCCTCCACTCCAACCCACCCCAAATCCACCACCACTTCCACCTCCTCCCCTATCACCCTCACCTCCCCCACCCCTCCCCCACCCCCTCCAGCGGTAGTGTATCGACGGCTGGTCAACTCATCAGCGACTCTAATGGTTGTAATTGCGGAAACGAGCTTGGCCCCAAGCGCTGGGACGGAGGGAGGAGAGGAAGAGAAAAGAGGGGGGGGGAAGGGAAAATAAGGAGAGTGAAGAAGAGGAAAGAGGAAGGGAAAAAAGTGGGGTGGGGGGAGAGGAAGGGAAAAAGAGGGAGGGGCAGAGCAATAGGGGGGGGGGACGATATAACCTGGCTAAGGGAAGGAGACGGAAATGGAAGAGAAGGGAAAATTAGGGGAAGGAGACGGAACGAGAGAAGGGGAGGGAAGGTAAAGAACGGAAGGAGAAAGAAATGAAATAAGAGGAAAGGAAAGACAAGGGAAAAAATACAGAGAACCGGGATTAAAAGGGTGGAGATTAAAACGAAAATGGAGATGAAAAAGAAAGGGAAGAAAGGAAAGAGAAGACAGAAAGGAAGGAAAACCACGAGGAGACGAAGTAGGCAGAGAAAGACCGCAACAATGAAGATGATAAAGAAGAAGGGGCGAAAGAGGAAAAGGAATAGAACAATGAGAATGAAAGGAGAGAGATCATAAGACCAAGAGAGGAAGAGAGTTAATATCATAAAATAAATAAATATCAGCGAGTAGCGATGATAATTACTTAATATACGACGATCGATTTAATTATAAAATAATAGGAAAACAAGATGGGATAAATAAAGTAACAGGAAAATAATGCAGGAAGCTAGATTTCCATGCACTTGGCAATTGCATATCAATTAATGATATTCAGAAACATAAATACAAGTAAAAATGATATCAATTTTTTAAAAATACATATCCGAATAGATATTCAAGTATCAACCGTGTCAACCTTCTCTAAATCATTCTCCGGAAAACCACTAATATATATATTTGTTTAATCTTCGAATAAAATCTTTAGAAATGCGCGCGCACACCGAAAACACACACACACGCACACGCACACGCACACGCACACACACACACAAGCACAGGGACACTCATACATACATACATATATACATACATGCATACACACATAAAAACACACACGCCGGCAAGTCCTCACCACAGCAAAGGTCATACGAGCTAACCGCATCCGCCCACACCGCCCACACTTCCTCCTCATTCATCTCAAGACGGTGGAATAGATTCGTGAGAAATCCAATCCCTGTTCGACCTCCCACTCCCACTCCCACTCCCATCCCCACCTCCACCCCCACCCCACCCGCAAGGTAACATTACAATTTACGTTCAAGATAAAAGGAAAAGGTGGAAATGTTGAGCTTATTCATCTTTCTTGTTTTATTTAGATAAAAAATAAATAGTAGCAGTAGTAGTAGGTAGTACTAGCAGTCGTAGTAGTCGTAGTAGTAGTAGTAGTAGTGGTAGTGGTAGTGGTAGTGGTAGTAGTAGTAATAGTAATAGTAATAGTAGTAATAGTAGTGGTAGTAATAGTAGTAGTAGTAATAGTAGCAGAAGTAATAGTAGTAGAAGTAATAGTAGTAGAAGTAGTAGTAATAGTAGTAGTAATAGTAGTAGTAGTAATAGTAATAGTAATAGTAATAGTAGTAGTAGTTGTAGTAGTAGTAGTAGTAGTAGCAGCAGTAGTAGCAGTGGCAATAGCAGTAGCAGCAGCAGAAGCAATAACAGCAGAAACAGTAATAATAGCGATCATGAAGATGATAATATTAATGATAACTATTGTAATAACAATAACAATACAACCACTTACTCCTCCTTCCTCTTCCTCTCCTCCTCCCCCATTCCCCCTAACTTTCCACGTTCAAAATGGTGAAAAAACACACAATACATAACACATAAACAAACAATAAAAACATAAACCCAACCACTTCCCCACCCCTACCCTTTCTACTCACGCCAT
>BOPN01003706.1:62244-64744 GCA_017312705.2 Penaeus japonicus | reverse complement strand
AGAGGGGAGGGGGAGAAAACACACCCTGAAGATGATGATATCACAAAAATAATTTCAAGGTTACCTACACTACACATCACCCATACAGCAAGTCACCGTCATGGAGCAAGCATCCCCCTCCACCTCCTTCTCATTTTTCTTCTAGTTCGTCTTGTTATGATTGTTTTGTAAGGGAAGGTGAGAAAGACGGAGAGAGGAAAATGGAAAAGGATGTGAGGAGGTAAGGGGGAGAGGGAAAATGAAAGAAAAAGAGGATTAAATGTGAGGGTGAAGAAAGGAAAGGGGGATCAAGAGAGATAAGGGGAATTAGGGAGGAGGAGGAGGAGGAGGAGGAGGAGGAGGAGGAGTAGGAGTAGGAGGAAGAAGAGAAATCTGCAATGTCGACTCACGAAAATACATTCTAACCTCGCCTAAGCTAACCCAGATTCCTGCAAATAGATTGTTGAATATGCAAATGCTATTCGAAAACATGCAATGAGCAACAAGTACGATGCATCTGGAAGAGTGTATGCAATCAATCTTGGTCGAGTCATGATTTTCTTGCACTTTTTTTGGTAAAAGTATAAACGAGTGCTGCAACGTATGGCCTAATCGCACATATATACGAAAACAAAAATTGCAGAATATTTTCAATCTCTGTCTCCCTCCCTTCCTTCCTCCTGTTTATCCCATCCTCCTATTCCATTCTTCCCCTTCCTTTACCATTAATAATCCTCCCTACTTTTTTCTCTCTTTCTCCCTCTCCCTCCCCCCCCCCCCTCTCTCTCTCTCTCTCTCTCTCTATATATATATATATATATATATATATATATATATATATATATATATATATATAATCTTCCTCTCTCTCTTTCTTTCTCTCTCTTTCTTTCTTTATATCTCTCTCTCTTAAACGTAGCAGAGTAAGGAAAAATATATTCAAATAAAAATAAATAAATAAATGAATAAATAAATAAACAACCAAATAAACAACCACTTTTTTCAAATTCTCAACCTCTTCAACCACAACACCACTGAGCTTGGACGAGCTGGACAGGCAGGGCGCTGAGGCGAGGTTAGCCCAGGATATCCGTCCCCCCACAGGATATGCTAGCGGGGGGAGGGGGGGGGGCTACCTTCTTGAAAGATCCGTAATATTAGTAAGATCACTAATGTTATTTCGTGTGATAACAGTAGTGGGTGCGTTCTGCTTGAAATAGCTAGCAGTAGTGTTGTACTTTAATATGTTTAAATATATATGTCCATGATGATGAACAGTAACAATGATACGCATAAAAAGTACAATGTTAGTAATGATAATTATAACAATATTAAAATATAATAATATAATATACTACTACTACTGCTACTACTATTATTGATAATAATAACAAAATTATATCATAAAATAATATACTAATAATAATAATAATGATAATGATAATAATAACAATAATGATGATATAAAAAAAAAATAAAAAATAATAATAATGACAGTAAAAATGGTTATATAATAATAACATTGATAATAATGATAATAATAATAATAATAATAATAATAATAATAACAATAATAATAAAAAAATATTTAAAAAAATGATGATGATGATGATGATGATAACAATAACAATAATAATAGTATCAATATAACAGTAATAATAATAGCAATACTAATAATGATAAAATAGTATTAAAAATAATGATAGGAATAGCAGCAGCAGCAACAGTGGTGATAACGAAAAATAAATAAATAAATAAACACCCTAAATAGCAAGACGACCTTGGACTTAATTAATAGAAATGTGTCCAGCATTACTACTATCTAAAAACACTAAAGATCCTGCAAACCACCGACTGCCCCTTCTCCATTGCAGGCAACTCAACAGCTCGCCTCTTCATACCCTGATGGCAACAGTTGGAAAATCCCTCCTCGCTCTCCCTCCTTTCTCCCCTACTCTTCTCTCTTTTCATCCCCTCCCTCCTCTCTTTCCTTCTATCCCTTCCCTCTTTCCGTCTTCCCCTCCCCCTTTCCTTCCTACTTTCCTCCTTGTCTTTTTCCTTTTTTTCCCTCTCCCTCGTCCCTTCCTTCTTTCCCCCTTCCTCTTCCCTTCCCTCTTCCTCCTTTCGTCTCCTCCCACTCCCACTTTCCTTCCTTTTACCTCCTTTCCCTCCTTCCGTCTCTTCCCCCTCCCCCTTCCCTTCCATCTACCTCCCCTCCCCCTCCTTCCGTCTCTTCCCCCTCTCCCTTTCCTTCATTCTACCTCCCTCCTTCCGTCTCCTCCCCCTCCCCCCTTTCCTTCCATCTACCTCCCCTCTCCCTCCTTCCGTCTCTTCCCCCTACCCTCCCTTCCCTACCCTTCCAATTCCCAACTCCCACCTCCCACCTCCTTGCCCCCCCCTCCCACCTTGCCTAACCTTGTGTGAGGCAAAAATCATTACATACCCGAGTGCTGTTCATGCACGCATACTGGAAGTGAGCGCGTGATGTTTGGATGGCGCTTTGTTACTCCAATCGGTTGAC
>BOPN01003706.1:54744-57244 GCA_017312705.2 Penaeus japonicus | reverse complement strand
TTTGAGTGAGTGAGTGAGTGAGTGAGTGAGTGAGTGAGTGAGTGAGTGAGTGAGTGAGTGAGTGAGTGAGTGAGTGAGTGAGTGAGTGAGTGAGTGAGTGAGGAAAGAGAAAGAGAGTGAGTGAGAGAGAGAGAGAGTAATAGAGAGAGAGAGAGAGAGAGAGAGAGAGAGAGAGAGAGAGAGAGAGAGAGAGAGAGAGAGAGAGAGAGAGAGAGAGAGAGAGAGAGAGAGAGAGAGAGAGAGAGAGAGAGTAAGAGAGAAATTTAGAGAGAGAGAGAGTAAGAGAGAGAGAGAGAGAAGAGAGAGAGAGAGAGAGAGAGAGAGAGAGAGAGAGAGAGAGAGAGAGAGAGAGAGAGAGAGAGAGAGAGAGAGAGAGTAAGAGAGAGAGAGAGAGAGAGAGAGAGAGAGAGAGAGAGAGAGAGAGAGAGAGAGAGAGAGAGAGAGAGAGAGAGAGAGAGAGAGAGAGAGAGAGTAAGAGAGAGAGAGAGAGAGAGAGAGAGAGAGAGAGAGAGAGAGAGAGAGAGAGAGAGAGAGAGAGAGAGAGAGAGAGAGAGAGAGAGAGAGAGAGAGAGAGAGAGAGAGAGAGAGAGAGAGAGAGAGAGAGAGAGAGAGTAAGAGAGAGAGAGAGAGAGAGAGAGAGAGAGAGAGAGAGAGAGAGAGAGAGAGAGAGAGAGAGAGAGAGAGAGATAGAGAGATAGAGAGAGAGAGAGAGAGAGAGAGAGAGAGAGAGAGAGAGAGAGAGAGAGAGAGAGAGAGAGAGAGAGAGAGAGAGAGAGAGAGAGAGAGAGAGAGAGAGAGAGAGAGAGAGAGAGAGAGAGAGAGAGAGAGAGAGAGAGAGAGAGAGAGAGAGAGAGAGAGAGAGAGAGAGAGAGAGAGAGAGAGAGAGAGAGAGAGAGAGAGAGAGAGTAAGAGAGAGAGAGAGAGAGAGAGAGAGAGAGAGAGAGAGAGAGAGAGAGAGAGAGAGAGAGAGAGAGAGAGAGAGAGAGAGAAGAGAGAGAGAGAGAGAGAGAGAGAGAGAAGAGAGAGAGAGAGAGAGAGCATGAAAGAGAGAAAAAGAACATGACAGAGAGAAAAAGAACATGACAGAGAGAAAAAGAACATGACAGAGAGAAAAAGAACATGAAAGAGAGGAAGAACACGAAAGAGAGGAAGAACACGAAAGAGAGCAAGAACATGAAAGAGAGGAAGAACACGAAAGAGAGGAAGAACACGAAAGCGAGGAAGAACACGAAAGAGAGGAAGAACACGAAAGAGAGGAAGAACATGAAAGAGAGGAAGAACACGAAAGAGAGGAAGAACATGAAAGAGAGGAAGAACATGAAAGAGACAAAAATAGATAAAAATAAAGAAGGAGTGAATGAGTAAATGAGCAAGAGGGAGATAAAAAGAAAGAAATAAAAACAAGGAGAGAGAATGAAAGAGCAGCAATAACTATATGTAACAGTTGCCAATGTCACAACTATCAGATGAACAGATAAAAATACAATTCCTTAATTCTATCCATTTCATTTGTTTTGTGTATCATGTGAAGAAAGTAAATAATAATAATAATAATAATAATAATAATAATAATAATAATAATAATAATAATAACAATAACAACAATAATAATAACAACAATAATAATAATAACAATAATAATAATAACAATAATAATAACAATAATAATAATAATAATAATAATAATAATAATAATATCATTATTATCATTATTGATAATAATAATAATAATAATAATAATAATAATAATAATAATAATAATAAAAACTTTTTTTTTTCCTGTGTTACTTTTCTTCAAGATCCATTACCTTCACTCTGTCCAAAATTTAACGTCTCTATTAATCATTCCACTGTTAAACTTATTGTTTCAATTTCATATTTTGTCATGGAGATAAATTAAGCTTAATATCATGACAATGGCAAAGTTCATGCAATTGCAACAGCCCCCATACCTATAGCATTACAGTAGTTCCAATAAATCCTCAACATACATATTTTAGCAACACAGAGCTTGGACAGTTTTTTTATTTGATGAAGAATCACCATGAGGTCCTGCAAGCTGTATCTTACCAGAATATATGTAGTGGAGGTTTGTTGGTCTCTGCTGGGGAGCCAACAGGTGTGTAAGGCTGTCATTGAATAGTGGTGAATGTCTGTATTTCCTAAACATTAAAATCAATATTGCATTCAGTTAAACTTGTGATTAATCTTTGTTAGAAAATAATAATGCTGAAAGATGCTAATACATCCATGTGATTCAAGTGATTACTTGTTGGCACTCCAACAAAGGCTAACCTCGCATAGGCAAGATAGAACTTAATCGGTGGTACATTATCAGAATCTCCAAGCTCTATCTTGCCAGAATATATATAGCTGCCCTTTGTTGGAGCACCAACAGCTTATTAATTGAGTCACTGGATGTGTATCAGGAACTTCGTAAGTTTTACTTGAAGATAACAGCAGGTTTTAAGTGCATTTGGATAGAGCACAATAAGGAAAA
>BOPN01003706.1:42244-44744 GCA_017312705.2 Penaeus japonicus | reverse complement strand
TTAAACCCAAAAAGAAGAACAAAGTGTCACGACCAACACATGATGTAAGAGCTGTTTTCTCTTTTTTTTTAAGGTGTCTTAGGTATTTTTTTTAGTTTTGAGGAGATTTGAATGTAGGTTTGAAAAGTACTGAATGTACTCAACTATGTTTTAAACTCATTTAAGATATGTAATGGTATCATTTCCAAAGAATTTTGGGTATTGTATAATTATATTGATCTGTTTTGATTTATGTATATGGAGTCATATTTTGATTTATGAATGTGTATTGATAGAGAGAGCTGGTGATCTGAGTCATAATTTAATTATTGATAATTGAAGCTAATGAAATACTGGATTTAGAATGTCAAGGTCTCATGTAGAATGGAAGACATAATTGATTATCATGATGAAAGCTTTTAGGGTGATGATTTTCATTGTTATCATCATCATTGTCATCATCATTATCAGTATCAAGATTATTACCATTTTTGCATCAATTATTGTGATTATTTACTATTATTATTGTGATTATTTATTTATTATCATAATAATAATAATTATTATTATTATCCTTATAATTATCAATATCATTATCATTATTATTAGTACTACTATTATTGTTATTATTATAATTTTTTCTATTTATTAATTTTTTTTTATTATAATTGTTACTACCACTATTATTATCATAACTGTTAATGAACAGCCATATATTTTTTTTTATATGACTATTACCTAGCCACACCTATTTCTCCTTGCTATTCTTGCACTCATTATAGCCAAATATTACATGATTCACCATCCCCAGGGTAATTTTGAGCCAGTAACAGTCCAGGACACAGCCCCCACAGCCACCTTGCGTGAGCCCCAGACCATCATAGACTCAGGGGCTGGTTACCTTTCCCGTTCCTTGTGCCTGCTGGATACAGGGCCCCTCAAAGGTCGTTTGTTGTTGGCAGCATGGGACCATGGCATCACGCAAGTAGGGGACAATGTTGCAAACATTCTGCAGGAGGCTACTCAGGTATTGGCTATAGTGCTTGTTGCGGGTGGTTATTTATTGATATTATTATTATTTTTTTAGGGAGGGGTCGTATTGTTTTGATGTTATGTGTTTGGTTGTCTCTTTATTTATCGGGCTTTATTGCTTTTGTTTTGTTTTTGTTTTGCTCATCTACCTTTCACTATTCAGATTTACAGATAATGGCCATATTATCTTTTCAGTGGTCTGACTTTAAGATATTCATCTTTGTTATGTTTGTGGGGTTTATGTTTTAACTGTATCACTGTTGCTTTTGATTGGAATATTTATAGGAATAACATGAAATAAATCAAGTCATAAATCTTTTTCCTGAAGTTGTTAAAGAAAAGATCAGACAAATCTGATGCAATACTTGATATTTTTTTATTAAAAAGAAGAAAGAAAAAGGAACAATAACAATCATGTATATTGAGATTTTCATTATTTCGTTTAATTTTCTTTTATTGTATATGTAGATTTTGATAGAAAAAAAATGGAAGAGGAATATGTAAAGTTTTTCATAATTAGATTATTTTTTGAGGATTATGGTATTTCACAGAATTTGTGGTGCTAAATACAGAATAGCTTTACTAAATCAATGTCTGTTTTGAGTCTGTAATAAACCCACATTTAGACCTTTCCTCTTTTAATAAGACTCTCAGAATCTTTATATTCAATATCAACTAAAGTGTTGAATGCTCAGCCTTTTTACAGACTTATGTTGAGGACTTTGAAGTGATAAGTACTGTCAGTTTTGGCAAACGGGCCTAAAATGATACACTTTTATTGATAATCTGGCTGGATTTCAAGTAATTGTTTGTCAAATTGTCTCTTACCAGCACTTTTTCTCGCAAACTGTCACAGTGATTCTGATTTGTGTGTATGTTACTTATGTTATAACCATTTTTTGATTTGCTTTTGTCTGTGATTATGTGATTTTAGTGGCATCTCTGTTATATCACAGTGTTAGTATTACCTTGATGAAATATATATACTCAAAGGACAGCCCTGGATTCTGTTCTTGTAATTTATGCATATTATTACTAATCAGTCAGCGATATACAGTATTGTTTGCTCTTGATTTTTTTCTTCTTAATTTAGGAATATAATGCTTCCAACATTCTTTCAAGTAATTAAGTAGAAACTAGAAAATTCTTAAAAAAAAAAGTATAGTAGTAATTTTAAAATATCCTCTGCATATTCAAGCAATGCACTATAATGGAGAATCATTTTAAAAAATTGAATTAGGGATTATAAGCCTTCTTCTGCCCACCCAAGCAATGTCTGAAGAACATCATCATGGCGGCTGTGAGCAGACGTCGTGGTTATCGCATGAGGGAAGGAAGGTTCGTCCACTCTCTTGGCACAACGCCTCCCAACCCCTGGCTCAGGAACACTGCTTCACTTAACGACTGGACTAATGAGAGGTTAGTGTGTTAACCCTCTCTGAACGGGTGGTACACTACGGTACCGCGCATTCAAGGCCCGTTCGCTGGG
>BOPN01003706.1:24744-37244 GCA_017312705.2 Penaeus japonicus | reverse complement strand
GGTCACCCTTCTTCCTGGTCCTTTATTCAGAATGAGGTATGTTTTGGTGGATGGGATATATTTTAGAGGAAGGAAAAAAATGGTATAGAAGGAAAAATGCTATTTGTCAAAGATTGTTGATAAGTCTCATAAAGAACTGGAAACAAGAGGGAAGTAGATCAGAAAAATTGATTTGAAGTCATTGTCTTACCTGGAAGTTTTTAATTTATCTCATGTTGAATTTGTATGTACTTCTGCAGGTTAGAAATACAAAGGAATGTCATAGGACTTTGATTAACCCATTAACCCATTCACGGCGGGGGCATCCCAGCCTTACATGTCACAATGCCGGGGCTCTCGAACACATAGGCCTAAATCAGTTAAATAAACGACGCCGTATGGCGTCCCCAGCAAACGGGCCTTGAATGCGCGGTACCCATGATGTACCACCCGTCCAGTGAGGGTTAATGATGGGTAAGAAGATATCACATCAACTGTTGGCAGCACCAGCTGCCGGGGACGATATATTTCATCTTGGCTATCCTCCTGGCCGGCATGCCGGGTGATTGGGCATGTAGCACCTGGTCGTGGCCAGTATGGGCAGATAGCCCGAGGTGTTAGGCTTACATGTTTGAAATATCCTGGCATTTTGACCACTTGGAGCCAAAACAGCCCCGTTGGCACTGGGTTAACCCATGTGCATGGGTGTCAAAACTATTTAGGTGGCCGAGTTTAGGCTTGTTTCACTGACTCTTAGGACCTTGAGGTTTTAGTTTGTACTGTTTTTTCATTATAATCATTGAAATAAAATACTATAACACACCTTGGAAATTAACCTGTTAGTGACGGATAATATATCATGTCATGTAGTGGCAGCACTTGCTGCCAGGGACGCAATATCACATCATGCCTTTTTGTATGGCTTTTACGCCGGGATTGTGTGTGTATTGGGTGGCCACAGCCTGAATTGGCGAGTAGGTCTGTGTGCATTGAAATACCCTGATGCTAAGACTGAGTGGATCCAAAACTATCCCTGGTATTATTGGGTTAAACCAGTGCAAGAAAAAAAAAATCTCTACCAGTGTTCATATAATTTGGCCATGATTTATCAAAAGAAAAATTGAATGCAAAATTATTTTTCACAAATAATATTATCAGGTCTTGAGAAGTGTTACTAATTGTTGTATCAAATATTCCTTTATTTTCAGATACCTGTTTGGTTGTTTAGGACACTCATACACTACGAAGATGGTGATATTATCATATATCCACATACCTGTGAATCATGAAGAATTGCTTATACAAGATTTTCTGTGTATCATTATTATATATATGTTTTTTTCTCAATAGTTTTTATTGTTTTATTGTAACTGATATTCTGGTTGTATTACATATTTGTAATGTTCAAACCTAGCCTAGTAAAAGGAAAACAGTATTAGATTCTATGAGTGAACAGGATTTTCCAAAAGAGGAAAATCATTTCAGAATTTTTTTTTTGTACTCTTATGAATAAAGATATGAACAGACAAAAGAACTAGATCAATGTTATTTTATTTCCATTTGTATTTTTAACAAAGCCTTGAGGAAACATGAGTAGGGGAATTCAAGGGAAAAAAGTTTACTTCCTATTTCACACAATATAATCTCTAATAAACAATAAAAAGCAGGCACTGTACTTGAGTTTGAATTTTACTACAGAAATTAAAAATGAATTATAGGGATTCCGAGGAATTGAAAACTACAAACTGTGTTGGTAAATTTTCTGTAAGTTTTGAAGTTTGGTTAGATATTCTGCAATATTATTCTAATGATTACAAATTCTGACTTGGTAGTCTATTTTTTTCTTTACCCTGTATTAGCCACCATGACAAATTTGCCATATATGTTACCAATAGTTTTCCAGTGGGACATAAAGTTTAAAACTCTCTTGTATCATCAATGATGAATTTGTCTAATCATCTTCCCTCAGAGATGAGCAACTGGAAACTAGTTAATTGATTCTTCTGGAAACCACACACAATCAGCTTGAGTTTTTTCTCCCACTCTTCTTGATGTATGACCGTGAAACAAAAGTAAACTTAGTAATGTGCACAAATAGATTAACCCTATGACGATGGTTCGTCACACCCATGTGACACAGCTAAATTCCCGATGCCGGGGCGTCATGCCAGTGTGACGTTTCCAATGCAATATTGCAATGGCCCAGCGTAGGGGTTTTCACTTATCACCGTGCCCCGTCGGGAAAGGGTTAATAACACAAAGCCACAGTAAGAAGGTAAATGGAGTCTTCTGTAACACTTACAGACAAGCAAAACTATTTAAACACTTCCATGAATTTTCTTGTCACAGATGTCATTTAGCTGCTAATATTGGTAGACCCTTAGTGATATGTCAGTCTTTTGACCAGCTAAACTTTTTTTATTCTATTTTATTTTTTATAAAAGTAAGGATATCCATTGACTTGTAACATGACAGAGCCTTAGAGAAAGCCCTTGTAATAGAGCACTACTATTCTAGATCTGAAACTGAAAGTATAGTGGAAAAATCATTTAACCCATTCGTGCCAGTTGTGACTTGCTATCACGTTTAATGGTTTTTGGGTCAGACGCCTGGGACCGAGATATCTATCCAAGGCTGGCGCGCCGGGTGATCGGGCGTACATCACTCGCCTGTGGCTAGTGTGGCTGAGAATCCTGAGGCGTTAGGCTTATGCATTAGAATATCTTAGCATTTTGACCATTTAGAGCCAAATTAGCCCCATCATGAATGGGTTAAAGAAAAAACTGTAATTAAACTATTTCATTCCTTACTGATTTGACATATAGAAGGACCATGTTAGTGTTGTCAGTGAAAATTGACCTTATCAGATCAACTGCATGGCCTTAGGTATCCTGCCAGTGCACCAGAATATAGACTAAATTTATTTAACCCATTCACGCCGGGACCGTTCCGGCTTTGCATGGTCGCAATACCGGGGTTCTCGAATGCATAAGCCTAACACCTCGAGATTCTCGGACGCACAAGCCGCGAGCCTGGGCTGCCCGCTCGCTCAAACCGAGCGCGCGGCTTTCCCTCATAGCTCATACCGGATATCTGACGCAAAAACCACAATACGTGTCATCACGTCAACCAGCTCCAATGGTTTAATAAAATCTATATAATTGATAATAATGAACACTTGTCAAAATTTTAAGTGAAACAAGTTTATATGATGGGATATATAATTAAACTATGGTCCTAAGGCAATTGACAATGATGCTGTGGAAAATGAATAATAAAAAAAAATTATGCATTCCTCATGGCAGTCATGTAGAGGTAACATGCAGCCACATCTAGTCCATAGTGGAAGGGTTAACATGCAAAAGACGCTCTAGCAGCACTACATAGAAGTCTGAAAAAATGCAATATTACAGATATTCGACTAGCTTGTCCAAGCATTACTGAATATTGCTATCTCAAATAAATTGCAGTCAGTGCCTCATGGTGCAAGCATAGTTTTAA
This sequence comes from Penaeus japonicus, assembly GCA_017312705.2. Lineage (NCBI taxonomy): Eukaryota > Metazoa > Arthropoda > Malacostraca > Decapoda > Penaeidae > Penaeus > Penaeus japonicus. The sequence continues at coordinate 33,764 of BOPN01003706.1, read as the reverse complement.
GAAGGTAAATGGATATGAAAACTTTGTCTGTCCAGTTCTTTAGAATTTTTTTTCTCCATTTCTCCATTTCGTAGCATCATCAAACCTTTGTGCTACTTACAATAAATGTTTATATTCTTATTTTTTGCTTCAAGTCTAATAATTTTTTATTCTTGATTAATAAATTAATTTGTCTCATTGTTCGTTACTCTTGACACTTTGAATTGTATGTATGTAAAATCACCCCGAGTATTTTTTTTTTGTTTTCATTTTGTTGCTTATTAAATACACTGCAAAAGCATTAAGCCTTCTGCTATGGGCATTTCTCACAGGGTTGGATTAGTTTTGCATTCATTTTTTTTTCAAAATACTAGTTTCCATACCAATAACATAAATCTTAAGATGCCCAGCTCAGGCCAATCATCTTAAGATGTGGCCTGTCTCAGAAGGATTTTAAAATTAAACAATGTAAAATATATACATAATAATATAGCCAATATAACAGTAATTACTCAAATGAAAGAAACAAATGAACCTTGCATATAAACATGACCATGTTACTGAAAGTTGTCACATCACATCACTGAGTGACACAAAACTTAGTGTATCTGGCAAAACAGGTAGAATCTAAAAGTGTCTTTGTAAAGAAGCAGGGGTCTCAGAATACAAAATAGATAAAAACCTCTCATACAATTAAATACAAAAAACAACCCCCAAAGGATGTATCATTTTACAATTTGATTAAAAAAACACAAAATATCAATCATATCTACAATATTATCCATACAAAAAACATTAGACATTTTATGGCTTTCTGTGGAGCAATGTTACAGGGTGCTCATGTTATGCAGATATAAAGAAAAATTCTTGTAGAATCTGCATTTTCTCAAAATCAGTGCTTGAAAAATGTGCAGCACATGAGAGATGTACTATAATGAAGTATAAATAAGGAAAATTAAGCAAAGGTTTTCATACACAAATATTTATTTGTTGCAATCACAATCTTGATGCCTTTTTTCAGTAACATTTACCAAAAAAAAGAAAAGAAAAAATATAAATTTTTCACTATGTAATTGTGATATAAAATATGACCACCACCAATCAAAATAGATTTAAATAATTATACCCTTACTTCTACTGTACAATATTTTTCACACATTTTATGTTCATACCTATTCCATTCATTATTATTGTGCACTTCTATGATAGCAATATATAATTTATAAAGGCAATCAGACCAGTAGAAAAAAACAATAACAAAAAAATATAATGAAAAGTACACATTAACTATTCTCTGGAGAGAAAAAAAAAGGAAATGCAATAAATAGATACATAAAACACTACTAAAATCTCACACACAATACAATATGATGGCAAAGAAGCTTTGAAAAAAAGGTTTAATAAATAAAATCAGCACAATTTTTTTCTTAAAAGAGCAAGAAGAAAAAGAAGAATAAAAAAACTTTAAGTAACAAATCAAGATGAATGGTTTCTGAATCCACCACCAGCTTGTGAAAACACCAGAATTTATTATTCTTGTATTATCTCCACTACTTGATGTTCCCTTTCTTTCTGTAACACATATATAGCCTATCTTTTGAATATGTACATAAACATATAGATATGCACATGAACAAGCACACATACACATGCATGCACATGCATCCCCCCACCCCACACACACAAACTTATGCACATCCACTCATTCATCTGTTTTCCAATCTTCATACATTTTCTTGAACGAGTCTTGGTAATTTTCACATAATAATTATGTAGATCATGATTGAAAACTTGATTATCTTGCATGACATATAATTAAATCACATTTACATTCTCTTCAGCTTGATTGAACCCTGGAAAATAGTTGTTCATTAGGCTCTCTATATCTTGAATCTTTAACACAAATTATTTTTTGGAACTCAAAAATCACTTGAAAAACTCATTGTGTTGTTGTTTGTTGTTGGTATTTCCATTTTTTAATTATCCTATTACCTTACTGAAGGAAAAAATGTACTACTTGTTATGGTTTTTGCTTCTTTTACACGTCTATATCCAGTGCTAATTCTTGGTATTGGCTGTAAAGGACACAATAAAATTATGGTTTCAGATTTACTCATGAGTCCACTTCCTTCTACCCTTTTAACAAAAATGATTTTGGTGACAAAATACTTTACATAATTTAAAACAACTTAGAAAAAGAAAAATCCTAAACTAAAGCCCAAGGATTTTACTGCAAATAATAAAACTAAAAAACTAAATAACACTCACACTCCATGAAAGCTAATTTTGTACACTTCATATGAAAAATAATTACTGTAAGTGATGCAGTTGCTCTTCTCCTCTTTCTTCCAAGAATACTATGTATATCCTGATCTTGTAGGTAATGGATAAATAAAATACAGATGCATAACTGTTAAGACCTTTGTAACTGGGGCATAAAAGAAGAGGTGTGGGACAAATTCCTTCCCTTTACTTGACAAATAAAGGAAGAAATTTCTATACAAATTGGAAGTTTATATACCTCCCTCAATATAGAAAATATTGCTCCACATAGCCCCACTCCACCTAATTAAGTACCATACAATTAGGTATGCCCCTGCTTAGCAAAGTTAGTTTGAATGGTTATGACAGAACCCCATCCTTGGACAAAACCATACAGCCACAGCAGTAAATAATTTTCTTTTATTCCTACTGAAGCTTTGTTTTACTACATCTGTGTTTAATTGTTAAGATCTGTATTTCTAATTCAGTGATGTGCCTCATCTGTTTCCACAACTTGCTGGATGTGTAATTCGTAGGTACAGGAGGGAGATTTCCCTACTTAGTCATAGGATAAAAGTGAAAAAAAAAAAAAAAAAAATTCAATAGTGTTCAATGTTCAACACAGAACAATAATGAAACAAAGTATAAATGTTTAAAATTAAGAGTAATTTAAACTCACAAGGGGAATGTGTATTGAACAGCCTTCCAACATCTCAGGATAATGGAGTTGACAGCAATAATAAATGTATACTGATCTAATAATGCCCAATCAACAGATTTAAAATAGGATGATTGACTGACAAGCTAATCTATAAGTAATCGTCCTTCTCAATATTCACACCAAATTTTTCTCCATAAGATCATGTTTTATTGCACAATATTAACAAATTAATGGCTTATGATCCAATTTAACCTGACATGAGACATAATTCTATATAGCTGACAATTAAAAAACAAGCAAAAAAAACTTTTTGGAAAATTCATATACCCACTGATAGAAAAAATCACATCAACAAACTCACACTCCAGCATATAACGGCAAGCAACAAAATCCTAAATACATCCTTTACTCACATCAAATAAAGATTTTTAAGTGAATAAATATATCAATAAATTAAACAAATATCTTTTAAAAAATCATCATATATAGCACATTACAATATAATTGAAGGAATTAAAATCCTTTCTTCACCTCCACCACTAAGATTCTTCCACTAAAAACACAAAACAGAAAAACAAAATTACATTATACAGGATGAAAAATGTGCCCAACTTTGTGCACAAAACCCCCAAGTCATGCATTAAATATCACATCACTTAATCATATTAATGCCAGTGTTTTTGTCTAACATGTCAACTGTACTTGTATACAAAAGCCTGTTATATATTAAATAATACATTGGAAATCCTGCCTGATAAGTTGAACTTTATTCTAATGCATGCTACATGATATGTGCCTGAAGAACCACTCTGCCTAAAAATAGCCACACAGAAGTCCACTTATAAATAAGGTGTAAAAAAGTGTTTGGAGAATTTTCACTCTTAAAAGTTCTCAGTGCTTAAATATGGTCAACTTGTGGCACCAATAAAAGTACAGTTTGTCATGTACTAAAGGCAAATAAATAAAGAAAAAGGAAATATCCAGAACCAGTTTTGGAATTACAGGCTTAAACTCACTCTCTATGGTAGTCATAGACAAAAAAAATAATAAAACAAACATAGACAAAATGATTACATCTTGCATGAAATCATCTGTAACAATAGTAATATACTTTACTACTTTGAAGGATAAAATAATATACATATCTTAAGTAAAACCAAATAAAAAGTTATGGAAATTCAGAACCTCCACCTTTTTCATAATGTAAGTCTATGATTTTACAAATGTTAAGGCTCTCCATTAAAAAAAATCTCCCAAGTACTTCCAACTAATAGAATATCTACATAATACAACAACTAGCCACTTCTCTCAAAAGGCACTACAATTCTGCACCAACTATGGACACTGTAAAGCTGCTTGTTCTGTCCGCCTTAAAGACACTAATGATATTCAATCGTCTGTACTTCCGATTCCCTTTTTAATTCACTAACTTCTTTCATGGTCTGAAAGAAACAAGAGATAACGCAGTCACATGATACATTTAAGTTTTTCATTTCATATCTTATACATCAGTATCTGTATAAACACAAAATCAGATGGAACTTGACCAAGGACTACAATCTCAAGAAAAAATATGCCATGTCATATACTTTATAAACTCCACGTCAGTGTCATGATATGCCTAAGAAAACTTGACATGTAACTAAATAATAAACAAAATAGTTCATCCCTTTTTCTGTTTTTACAGCATGCTTCACCTCCACAATTCTGTTTTCATTGTATGTCATAAAAATTAAATAATCCCACAACTTTGCAAACTAAGTTCCTTCCATTACTTTAAAAACTGGAAAAAAATAAATAAAATCATTTCATTTGGTAATTTTAATTTTTTTGGATTAAATATCAGAAAAGCTTGTAAAATAAGTATCCTTCCCCTCAAACTTCAACATGAGATTCTATATTTAGTCAACTCTATTCACATGAACTTTTATGTACACTTTCTTTTCTGTGGTGGAGGGGGGTATAACAATTACATCTTAATGTTATTAATCACTCATCCTATAAAATAATACTGAATCACTTAACCCATTCATGACGGGACGTCTTTTGGCCAACCCCCGCTGGGAAAATAACAAGTACGTAATGCTTCGTTACAGGATGTTTTCTCGCTGTGCAGAGCCGTGCTGAGCCTCTCAGAGGATTTTTTACCCACATTATTCTTATAGTTTGCATGATAGCATCAACAATGTAAAGGTAAGTAAAAATATTGCCATGTTCAGAGGCATTAATTTAGTTGAAAAACTTGTTATAGCAATGCTTTTCTAGTGTTATTCTATTGAACTTTGCCTATATTCTTCACTTCTATGTGATAATATCAATGGAAAGTGGAAGCAATCTTTTAGTGGGGCATCAAAAAACATGTCTTATACTTACTTTTTTTTTTACCAAAACAAAAAGAAAAATAATATAAATAATCATACATGTACATATGAGTATATACATGTACCTCGTGATGTGACATGAAGTGATATCACGGGTAATTGATAAATTATAAGTGGTATTATATTAATAATTTTTTATTTCATTTCATTTCTTCGCCAATCACATTAAATTTTACAATAGTTTTTTGATTCATATCTTTTTATTCAACCAATCAGGAAGCAGAAATTACCGTAAAGTCATCAACATCACAGAAATTATGAAAAATTGTTATATTTAAGAACAATCTAGCGATCTATTGTTGATGTTTCAGCACGTCACAACTGCCCCGTCTGGAATTCTGCGAGGACATCAACTAAGTCCGGGGAAATTTCCGACAAAGTGATAGGACGTCAACCGGCGCGAATGGGTTAAAAACAAAGAAACGATGATCAGTTCAGATAATTACAAGGAGATTACAATGACCTCCTTTTCTAAAACCCTGTTAAGCATCCCTTGTCTATAAAAATATACACTGTACAGTGCTACACTCTCTCTACAGAGCTCATGAGAATATTGGATAGACTTTTTCTGTTACTGCCACAGCTTCCAGAGAAAAGTAATATCATTTACAAAGGCATCATGATATCTTCAGAAACAGATACTGACATCCAATCCTTATTTTCAGAAAATAAAAATTTACATTATTAAAATCTAAAAACAACTATGGTTTCATATTATCAGATTTGGCTAAGATCTTGCCTAAAGACAATCTATCTGTCAATATAAATAAATTTAAAGGATACAGTGCATGGCTCCTAAATAGGCAAAAAATTTAAGCCACATTTATACAAGATGTTATATTCTCAGACAATTAATAAAGCCTTTCACAACAAGGTAACCAAAAGGGCAACCTCAAGCTTTGTAATGAATTGAGATGATGCTGCTGGTCCTATAATCTCACAGGAGAGAAAAAAAAAATCATAATGAATAAATAGAAGTCTCTCTGGACCAACAATGCCACCTTGTAAGTGTTCTGGCATAAAGTTGAAGAATGGCTAGCAGTTAGCACACTGGGTCAGACAACTTGAAAGACCTGGCTACCGGAATGACACCATGCAATATCAAATGCAAACAAGCAATGAAAACATGCCAAATATGTTGTATGAAGAAGCACTACTTTGATTTAATTTTCTGAAAAAAATTATGAGCTTGTACTACTAATTAAAAAACTATTGCATTATCTCCAAATTCATTACATTTCTCAATTGCTCAACAAACATGGCAACTGCAAACTGCAAAGAGCCGCTAGGGTTTCCAGTGATAAGGAACTAAAGTTGAAAGTACAAAGCTAATAGCAAGCCTGCAAATTTCTTAGGATCTAATTTCACACAGAAATTTTCTTTTTCACCCATATCATTACCTCATATTTAATAAATGAAATCACCATTACAAACTTTACAAAAATTTGCAATCTAAAAAGTTGGCAGTGAGTACCAGTTCTACAATATTAGCATTCAAAGCCACAACCAAATTTTAGCTTTATCAGATGATTCAATTATTTTATGTCAGTAATGGAGAAATATAAACTTTGAATGATCCATGCCTCAAGTGAAATATCAATAAAAAGTAAAAAATGTCCAATATAAAATATCCACCTGTTAGTGTACCTTATTTTCACTGATAATACAGTGAGCCAAACAACAACTACTACACTCATACCAATGAATTGATGAAGACATGAAGATAGCAAAATTCTCTATAGTTCCTTAAATATTTTCTTTAGCTGTCATAAATTCTCTTTAGAAAAACGAAACAAATAAAAAAAATAATAATCAGACATCTCTCTATACAAAAGGCAACATAACAAACCATATATTACACAACACTGCTGACACTGCATCAACAATAACAACATATTTCATGGCCAACCAGAATAAACTTTTGATTGGGCGGCAAGAAAAATCCAAGTCGGACCTTGCATCTTTTTCTTTCTTTACACGAGTCAACAGGGAAGAGTGAATGCAATGGGAAACCAAAGCTGCATCTCATAAGTACAGTCTGGACAGGTAAGATCAACTCACCAAGCTATTTCTATAATTTTGGTCCAGCTTTAAGGTATAATCTAACATCTATTTTATGAAGGCATTGGTTTGTGCAACATTTAAAACCAAGATGCTTTCCATTATCAAAAATATATATATATCTCATATTGCAATTTTTGATATTCATAACAATTATTGCAAATCTAAAGCATTCAATATGCATGTACATTGACTGTGTTCCCTCTCTTTTACCTCTATAAATATATGAAGCATAAACAATATAAATAATGCATCCTGTACAGAAATGATGAAATTTAATAGAGATTCTCCAATAAAATCCATATAAATAGGATAGACAACAAAACACCAGTAAATTCAGAATACCACTGAGATCCAAATCTACCTTTAAAATGTGATATGTGAGATACATGATGAGAGGTTCACTGAGACACAGAAGAGCTATGCAATGTGAAAACATGGTTATAGATGAGACACAACCAAAAGCTGCTTCTGACTTTCAAATTGATTCTTTTCAGAACAATAAGAGAGATAAGAAAATATGAGCAAAATGCAATAATAATAGGTATTAAAAAATATTTTGGAATAATACCAATAAAATAAAATACAACAGAAGCCTGGCACTGCATCTTATTCAAAGCAAGTTAGGGAGGAAAAAAGACAAAGAAAAAAAAAATATAAGGAGAGAAAAAAAATCAAAGCCATCATTTGTCTTCCCAAGAAATAAAAAGTAATTTCTTTCCAAAGACCAATAACTTGCTTTCTACAACACACATCATGAAATGAAATAAATAACTTCTCAGCAGTGTCAACCTAATGTACAAAAGACTTCGAAATGAGAAAGAGGGGGAAACTGTGTCATGTTCTCCTATGCAGATAATATAAGTAAGCCTAAACCTTTGCCGTCTCTCCAGCTGTCTTTCGCTGTTGCAGTTGCTTTAGTCGGTGGCTGCAGTACACGCGAAGGAACAGGGCAGCAAACACCAGAAGGATGCCTAGGACCCCCAGGACAGTCACTGGATGGGAGTACAGGATGCACGAGAGCAGGATTGCCAATCCCTGAAATCAATATGTATTTTGATATATTTGTCTTATGATGAGAGTTACCTATCAATTATTTACTTTTATTCGTAATTGACCTCTTGGATCTGATGACACACTGTTCTGTATTATGGTGGTAGCCAGAGTTTTCTTTTGTCAGTGTCCTTTGTGACAGATCAGCCATGGGTGGCCTACCACCTTAAGCCATAGCATGGGCTTAGAAGGGTTATTGATCTACTAAGGTAAAGAAATATTGAGTATGAATCTTTTCTACTCAACACTTCTCAATTATCTTACTCCTCTGGAGATGTTGGAACTTTGACTACCTCTGGATTCAATGCAGAATTAAAAAATCTTTTATCATTGATTTTGTGGTCAAGGATTTAGAATTAACCCACACAGGACGGGTGGTACAGCATGTGTACCGCGCATTCAAAAGCCCAGTTGCCGGGCGGCACAGTATTGTGCCGGCTATTCAATTGATTTAGGCCTAATAATTCGAACGCCCCGGCATTTGGACATTCAAGGCTAGAATTCCCCCGTCGGGAATGGGTTAAGCATCTTGTAAACAATTAATAAAAAAAAAAAAAAAAAATCATTTTCTGAAAATGTTCTAATAGTTAACCAATTAATGGACAAGCCATCACGTCAAGTGG
>BOPN01003705.1:142500-145000 GCA_017312705.2 Penaeus japonicus | reverse complement strand
ATATTTTGATCACTATCCAACCCAACACCTATTGTCATTAATGTCGCGTGTCTCTGCTAACACTGTGTTAATTAAAAGAGAAAGTCACCCTCTTACATGCTTATTATGTTGCAAGCTAGCTTTGAGCTTCATCACTGAGCGTTGGGAGTTTCTGCATTTGACGGTTTAATAGGCACTGAGGGAATTGCAATAATAAAACGCTTTTTGAGATTGTTGCATAAGCCATCATCGTGAATGAAGTGACAGCTAACACCAAGGAATCTAAAACGGTTACATGACTCGTTTCGTATCTCATATTTTTCAGATATAATACCTGTTAATGGGAAAATTGCTCATTATCCTTGAATAGTAGTATATAACAAAGATAAAATGCTTGCATTGAGTTTTTTTTTTCTTTTTTTTAATAATGTACATGCTTCTATCCTAACACACACACACACACACATACACACACACACACACACACACACACACACACACACACACACACACACACATATATATACAAAATAGTAAAGAATAGTAAAATAGTTTCCCTTTTAATGTTTGTTGGTCTTTCTTTATCTTTTTCATCTATATTTTTGCACTCTTGGTCATTTTCCATGAACTAACTGACCTGCTTATACGGTTACTTCACCAAAATGCTGTATGGGAAAAATAATGTGTTCAGTTACTTTTTATGCCATTTACATTTTGGTAGCCAAATCAACTTTTAAGTTTCTGTTAGAGCTGTTAATATGTGGTTATCTGTTGTTGTTGTTGTTTTTTTCTCTCTCTATGTATATATATATATATATATATATATATATATATATTTAACTTTGATTTACTTTGATAACTAAATTAATTTTGAGGTGTATATGTATATATATGTGTGTGTGTATGTGTGTGTGTGTGTGTGAGAAAGAGAGAGAGAGAGAGAGAGAGAGAGAGAGAGAGAGAGAGAGAGAGAGAGTCACTCTCATCTCATTCAGATAAAAATCAAACGCCTTAAAGCTAAATGTGTCTGTCTGGGACTATAATCCCAACGAAATGCCAGTTGTCAGGAACACATTTTCAATTTGTATATGAAATGCTCGCCACTGATTGCACTAATCCCTTTGCCCAACGCAATAAAAGATACGAAGGAAAAATAAGCACAAGTAATCAGAATAGCTTAGAAAATGCCTCGTTCAAGCCACGCCATTTCATTTCAAAATCAACAAACCATCTACGCACAAAATGCTAAATCAGGCTATCAAATCGAGCAAAATGGAAAAGTTCTTTGATTCCTGTGTAATTTCAACGGCTTTGCTAGGTAATCAGATGATCTCCTGTTTGCGTGAATCAAAAGGGACCGGCAACACGAACGAAACGGGATGGAAGGGAGATCGTGCGGTGTGAAATGGACGCTAAAAGAAGGAGATAGAGATAGAAGAGGAAAGAGAGAAAAAAAATGTGGGGAAGATACATAAATAAATAGATAAATAAAAATCGAGGGATTTTTTTTTTTTTTTTTTTTTGCGTGAGGAAAATAATGGTATATTTTAAAAGGTCTATTTATAGATTTTAGTTGTTGCGTCACTTTAGAGTGGATGCTTCAATGGAAGTCAATACAGGGATTTTCACCTTAAATACCATTTGATTCGCGGGATGAACAGGCACTCTTTCGAGCAAAAGTTGCGAGGAATATTGTATTCTAGCTGGTGAGAGGAACTGAAAGCTCTACTTATCTATTTTGGAAAAGAAAAAAAAAAATCGAACCGGATTTTGAACAAGAGAAATGAGACTGCAGAATGAGATATCGAGACTTCAAGATTCTTGATAATTTAGTAATATAATAGAATTACAATGCAGTTCCCTTAATCAGGTTCTTTCACAAAATTAATTACAGTCAAAGCTACATAGATATATAAACTTAATAATTCCTTAGTAAGGTATTTTTTATGATATGGATATATGATAATACGAGAACTATTTACTAAAAGTGGCAAACAAATTCTACAAATGCACACATACACGAAATCACACACAGGGAGTGAATAATTTGTTTCTCCTATTCTAATAAAAACAATCTTTTGTCCATAACTACACTTCTATACTACTAATTCCTATTCCTCTTCTCTAAACCCTATATTCAAATATGGCACACCTAATTATATATAAATAGGCTTACCAGGATGAGATAAAAAAAATAAAAAAAATCTACAATTACGTTCCTATCCCTGGCAACCTAAACGGCCACCACCTTTTAACAAGCAATTAATTTGATTGTTATACCCACTATTGGTCTTTTCTGTCCCCTGATAACCTGTTAGCTTCCTAGTCACCCATTTACAGGCCTCTTTCTACTCTTCCAGTATGTATAACTTACCAAAGAAGGTGGTTTTTTAAAACTTCCTGTTTCTTTTTCGTACTTCACTCGTGATTTTCCTAATTTTCGATGTGTTGGTCTCTCTTTTTTCAGGTAATGGGGACGTAAATTCCATCCAATTTCTCTATATCCGCATCTACTTCGTCC
>BOPN01003705.1:125000-127500 GCA_017312705.2 Penaeus japonicus | reverse complement strand
TCCACACTGATCACTTTCTGTCAGCTGCCTTCCCACTATCGTTTATTGACTGGCGCCGGATGCAAGTCCTTCCGAGAGACACTCCGGCGCTATTGCAAGTACTGCAAAGGAGGTCGTATACAGAGTGGGCTACCAAACGATCCTCCATTTTTCACTAAAATTGCAAAGGACTTGCGCAATGGATACTGAACTTCTCTTCTCATTTCATTTCAATGGGGTAATAGAGGGAAGGGGAAGAGAGGGAGAGGGAAGGGAAGGAGAAGGAGAGAGAGGGAGAGGGAGAGGGAGAGGGAGAGGGAGAGAGAGAGAGAGAGAGAGAGAGAGAGGGAGCCAGAGAAAGAGAGTGAGAGAGAGAGAGAGAGAAGGGGACGGGGAAATAAACATAAAGGATAACTGTACAGTTATATCTAAACTCTTGAAGTGTCGCAATTAGGTACGACCATTATCCTGGGCGCAAGCCGGCAAGAGTTGTTCTGTTTTTTTTCTTTCTTTTTCTTCTCTTCTTTTCAGTTTTATTGTTGATTTTTTTTTTTTTTTTCATTTTCTTTCTCCTTTAACTTTTCATCCTATCGACAAACATTAAATGGCTATGTCGTATTCAGGTCTGTGAGTTGCGCTGTGCATAAACCAATTTACCTTTTTTTTCTAATACTTTGTGCCAGGCTTTTGAATATCGCTTTGTTTATCCTGTACGCACACGAAGTTTTGAATATTCTAATTTTCCTTCAATCGTAGCCGATTCGGTGACATCACCCATTCATACTATGATGAGCCATTTGTTTTTATTTCTCATTTAGCAAAGCTTAAGATACAATGGGTAGTGGCTAGAAATATCTGAAATAGATATTCATTTTTTGAAGAAAATAAAAATCCTTTCTTGTTGTTTGCGCATTTTTTTCTCTATTTTTTCGTGTGTGTAATCTTTATTTGATATCTTGTTGTTTGTGTCTTTCTTTTTTTTTTCTTTCTCTTTTTGCGTGTGCGTGCGTGTTTTTTTGTTTCTGGCATTGTGACGTGTATACGATGACGCTTAACATTCGCCCAGTTTGTAATAGCTATTACGTATTACGAGCAGTCTCACCGAAAGAATAAAAAAAACCTGTTTATCGAACCGTAAGGGGCTTTTTTAGACATATTCTTACAAATAGACTGGACCTTCATTTGGTATTTATGTTATATTTCTTTTTGTTTTCAGTAAATGTATATAATCAGAAAAATAGTTAATAAAGGAAATGGATATATGTGTAATTGGTATTAACACACAACCAATAATAAAAATTATATACATAAACAATGTGCATAAACTTCAGATTTAGCTCTTGTTTCTTGTTTAGGATAGTAGTAATTAGGACATCAGTCACAAAAAATAAACCGTGTCATTGTGGAACGGAATTGCAAGATCTGAATCTATAATCCTTGAAGTTTGGGTGATAATTCAACCTATAAATGCTCTTGTAAGCTGGGAGTAAACCATTCAAAATAGATTTTTGAAAATAGGAATAATGTTGATGCGTTATAATTCTTCTGTTTAGGTTGGTACTGAAAAAAAGAACAAAATCACTGCATATTCGCAATACAGTTTTTTTTTCTTCTGAAAAACGAGTGTGCAAGAATATTTCTCCTATTCGCCTCCCATCTTGCAAGGTGTGTCTCTTCCATAAAAATGTGATTTTCCTTATTGTCAATGTCGACTGAGCTGGTAGATCTCAAATGATTGATATACAGACACATATAGCTTGATAGTAGACAGGTAGGTAGGCAAATAAATAGGCATATATTTATATTTATAAATAATGATAGGTAGATAGATATAAAAGAAGGGAGAGGAGGGAGGAGAGAAACTATATTCTTGATTATTATTCTTTTCACAACAAGAGTAACTGCATATGGCGATAACATGTCTCAAAACTAATACCGATACTGCAATTAAATCTTAAAAAAAACATTAATTCTCAAGTCACTTGCTTCCATGTTTTGGACAAGTATCGGCACGGGCAACGCAAGTACTTTTGGGGCCATGTCACTGCACTGGTTGCTATTTCTTGTATGAAATTGCATATGCATTGGCATTGATTAAAGACTCAAAGTACTGATGGTGCTTCAGCATCTGAATATCTCAATAGAAATAGTGAATCGGAGACATAAACCAGTATATACGTCGTTTAATGACGGATTATATTCGTTTAATGCTAACAGCAGAGCACCTTCGCATGTCAGCTGTTAACATTTCTAGATGAAATTGTACCAAGAACAATATATTTCAACAACAACAACAATAATCATAATAATAATGAAAATAATAATAACACCACCACTAACAACTCTAACAGCAGAAGCATAATAACAGTTATAAAAACACTGGCAATAGTAAGAACAATAACAATAATAAAGCAGGTAAAACAACAATAATAATATGAAATGTGTTTAATGACTATCAATCTATTTCCCAGGAGTTTAATTTAACAATTGCTGTATTTTTGACTCTTCATTTTTTATCATC
>BOPN01003705.1:30000-45000 GCA_017312705.2 Penaeus japonicus | reverse complement strand
ATACCCTTCGAAAACGAATGGAAGAGAGGAAATTAAGAATAGAGAAATGACAGTGTAAGGCATTCAGCGTCTGGAATTTCTTGGACAGAGGGTTTTGAAATTGGTGAAAATTCCTCCTGCTGCTGAACTTGGCATATGGAATATAGCACACAGTTATAGAGGTTCTAATATTTTTGCTATGTGGTCTACTCAAATGATAGATTATATTGAATGAATGACAAAGACACCTTCATAAAAGCCACTATGCAAAAAAAAAAAAAAAAAAAAAAAAAAAAAAAAAATGTTTATTGTGCATCGTTGATTTTCTGCAATTATATAAAATAGAAACTATACCTCTATGTCCAGGAGTAAATGAATGGACAACTTGAGTTTTAGAAGTAATCTCCGATACACATATCAAATATTTAATAACAATCTCTATACATATCTCACAAATGATCATTTTACCAGAATCGATTTTAATAATTGACACAAGGACTGCTAGTGTTTTCTTAGCTTTATTTTTGAGACTTCAAAAGTTTATTCACACCGAACTAAGTATTACTAGATATCAAGCTAAGACTAACAGAGGGAAATAAAGATTAATAATTGAAAGACTGTCAATGATCATAAGTAATTTTAAATATTCTACAGCAATACACATGATAAATATTTATAATAATTAAATTCCCCAATAGTAAGAAAGCGGTATTTATGTAGGTGTGTCTGTCTGTAGATGGATGTGTGGGTGGTTGTAATAAAAGACACACACACACACACACACACACACACACACACACACACACACACACACACACACACACACACACACACACACACACACACACACACACACACACACACACACACATTCTTTCTCATTAAATCCCATAAAACGTTAAATTACAAGCCTGCCGCAAGCAACTCTCAAGAGGTTTCTGTGATCCTTTATCCCGCAAAGTCCGCGTCCAAGGATTTCCCTTTCATTCCACGACTCCAGTCACTCGGCCAGAAAATGCGACTGGTCAGCTCGGACTTTGACGCTGGAATCGCACTAAACGAATTACGAATCATTAGACGACCTAATCTTGAAATTGACCATTACTTACGCCTAAGGTTTTGGAGGTTTTGGACCCTTTCTCTCGCCCTACGTCCTCGTCGCCGCTCTCTTCTCGTTGTGCAATTGAAGAAAGGAGATATCTAGAAGTATTTGTCAGTTTCCTTATCTTGCTCATGTGATTTTAAGTAACTGAATTCGCCTGCACGTCATTAGAAGTAATGCAGTACCAGTTTTTTTTTTTTTTTTCTAACACCGCATGACAGCATGTTTATTTAATCACAGGCTCAGTTTACCTAGTTAACCTGGCTTCTTTATTTTCCTTGTTTCCATAATGGATGGAGTAATTTACAGGCAATTTCATTACCATTTCTATAGTTGATGTTATCATTGTCCTTATGATAACAAGGAAGTACTCTATAGTCCCAGCTGCCAAATATCAAGAGTCTAACACACTCAAAAAAAGAGAATTAATATTCTAGGTGATACACAAGTACACGTATGGGAGAGCACGCGTGCACACGCACACACACACACACACACACATACACACACACACACACACACACACACACAAGCAAACACACGTACGTGTGTGTGCTTGTGTGTTGTCACAAATGAAAGGATTATTTAGCTCTGGAATAAATGAAAGGCATTAGAAGATATTTTATCACTTAATAATTCCCTCTTCACGTGTTGTCTGATAATGGAGCTCATTCTTACTATACTCTTCATGCAAGTGAGAGAAAGAAGTAACTCAGGGTGGATGAAAATGGGGAGGGAAGAAGGAATGGGAGAAGGTGGAAGGAAGAGGTGGCAAGGTGTGAGAGAAGTCTCTGATCAGACGGGCGAGCTTTTGTTCGGCAAGCTATGTTCGATATGAAGCCAGAAATGAGTATATTTGGATGAAGACGCAACCACATAGCGAAGAAATAACCTTACAACATGACGTAAAACTCATTTTATTATTTTGAAAACAATTTAAAAAATTAGTAAAGGGAGAGATGCTTTCGTTGCACTGACGAGGCTATGACTGAAAAATGTCGGCTCTGCGCATGCGTTGAACTCGCCCACGGAAAAAAACGTCGCTTATAGGCAACTAATGTTGGGTGATAATAATAACATCAATAGGCAAACAATTGGTCTAACTGCCGGATTTATCGACCAATCACAGACTATTGAAGTTTGAGTATAGGTCCTCGTTCGAGTTTCAAAAACATTATCGAGATGGCTACAAAGTGCACAGGTTGTAGGTACATGCCGTGGGACTTAACTGAAGTATTTTATAAAGATAACAGTTCAACATTTCACTATTACGGAACCATAGCATACTGCCAACGCAAGTACAGTGTAAAAAATACAAGTTACCCTGTACTTTTCGTCCAGAACAGGCGAGGTGGTATCGTGACCATTGGTTAAGATACATAAAATAAAGAAGAGAAAACAGTGCAGTTTCACCGTAAGCTATTATTAGGGCACATTCCTTCAATTACACTTACAAACGTGGGAGGTAGTGTGTTTTAATAACCATTGGCTGCAGAAATGCTGGGACCACCAAGGGATCTTCGAAAACCTTGGCTGAGCAGAGAAGACCAGTGTTGAACTTTCTATTTAGAACAGAACTGGCTGAGCAACCAGAAACCGATCAGTTGGGCGGGCGTTATCGTCGAAATAGACGAATCTTGCCTCGGAAAATGTAAATACGGGGGAGGCCATCACCTATAAGCAATATCTGGGTATTTGGGGGGAAAAGAGAGGGTGCCAAAGAAGAGCTTTTTCATTCTCCTCTCACTCTGAACAGAAACAAGGAGTTGGTTCCACTTACTGAGAATTATATTCTGCCGGAGAGTGTACCTTAGCCTGGGCCAGGAAGGATATATCCATCGGGTGGGTAAACCACTCTCTGGAGATCGGGGAATCTACATTCGGAATATCGAGCGACTCTAGCGAGACGTTACGGAGTGGATGAAGCGGCGTGGCAATCGGCCCGAAAGTATGACAGACATCTCTTCGAACAGAAAATACTACCTTTCGCTACCATGCCTTCCTCGAACAAGTTGCTCTCCTATACCCTCCCCAGTACTCGCGCTCCACTGCCCGGCCCCGACTCGGACGAATCAGATCCGGACCACCCACGACCCGGCTCCTCACACGCCTCCAATTAAGGTAAGCATCAAAGACTCTAAGAAAGACAGGAAGACATGAAAAGGGTATGTAAATAGACTAACTAATTACTCGTGAGTTTAGTTACTTCAAACAACATTAGAGTTCGATGTGCTTCGTTCGGAAATAATAATTGGCGAGCTTTTTAAGTCGTCTACATGTTTACATTTGAGCCATCTGACGCATGGAACACCTGGTTAGTTCAAACCATTCATGGTGGGAGAAGGCAAATCCCGGTGTTATTCTGCAAACGGTCGAAATGTTCTCATCACAATTCATGTACCATCTATTTCCTAAAGAACTATAAAGGTAGGTGTATAATTATTGCCAACATTAAATGCTACACACATATAAGTGTCATTTTTATCTCACAAGAAAGAATGTACAATCAACATTCAATTTATTTTGATAGATGTTCAAAGTGGATACAAGTAGCAGGCATAGCAACATTAAAGAAGAAAACACCCACACAGTTAAATAAAAGTCAAAGGATATGTAGCCATCCTTTTTCTGAACAGCAATATGCATCTTCAACCTATTTGTGCCCTAGTGCATACCCAGATCAAAATTTGCCTGGTAAGTCAATGCAGTTTCATATATACAGTATCTTAATAAATAATTAACATTGTTTGGGGCAAGAAGTATTTATCTTAATTATGTGATCATTCAATGATCAGATTCAGCACAACTAGATGAGAGCGAAATGACCAACATGGATACTGGGAAGTGTTAACTTAATTTAAAAAAGAGCATGGCACATATTTCTGAGATAAGTTGAAATTACTCTATGTTATAGTCAACACATTGCATTAGAAACAAAATTTTGTTTGCTTGTATATAGTGTATATTTCTGTGCTATTTTAAGGTTGAACATTATTTTGAATATTCCTTCATTGCTATTAGATAATTTTTGCATTTGCACAAAAACATATTCCTGCACTTGTATAATGAAAGTACCTTGCATGAAATGGAAATCCTGTCAAGTTCATTGGATGAGAACTTTGGTTAGTATTGACCTTTTATAAGCTTTGGATAATTCTATAAGAGATGGTCAGTAGGTCATACAAACATAAGCAACATATACCCGTATCAAATTGCAGCAACAGATATTAGTGCCACAATCGAGTCCATCGTTAAACAGATGTTTTGTAGACCTGTTTCACACTCTTGCGATGGTGTGATAAGAATAAGTAGTCCTCTCCTCTCAACCCTCCTCTCAGGCAGAGATTGCTGGAGTTTTGGACTTAGTCTGTGGAAGATAAAGTCCTCTAGAATTACTTAGAATTGTTTAATGAACAATACATGAAGGAAGTTATAATTTTGTTTTATATTTATTTCACATACTATCTTGCCGTGAATATGAGTTGGATGCAATGTGTCATGGTGGTACTGGAGGTGTAGATCCCCATCAACCTGCAGGACATATTCTCAAGAGAGTATTTCACATTCCATCAAAATATCTTTATAATGGGCTGTTACTGTGTAAGATGCAAAAGTATTAAAGAAAGTGCATTTGATCGTCATAAAATGTAGAACACTGACATTGTCATATGCAATATACTGACACAAATTTACAAATTTACAGGTACTTTGAGAACATCTGCAACATGGCATTATCATCAGCAGCAGCACAGCAACCAGAAAATGGTAGGAACATCCACAAATTCATTAGTACATATATTTCTCATATATATATCTCATCACTGAATAGATGAAGATTGCAAAGTTTCGATGGTGGTCCTCAAGTATTCTTTGCAATCCCCTTATCTCAAAGTCTAATGAGAGTAAGTAAAATGATAGTATGACAGAGTTAATATTTTTTACTCTCTTCATTTCTCCTTACCTACATAGTTTGAATCTACTAGTCCAGTGGTTCTTTGATTTACTTTTATACCTCATAGCCCTTAATAGAAGTTCTTTAATGCTTCATATTCCTTAGAAAAGCATTTTTTTTTTTTTTGTATTTACATCCCCCCCCAACCCCTAAATAGAAAAAGTCAATTAGAAAATAACATATTTTCTTATTAATCGAAACATTAATAATACTGTTTGCAATTATTCACATATAACACATAGATAGATAAGGTAAATAATTATCTTTTCTGTGTCCCTCACTGACTCCAGCTACCTCCTCACACTCACAGACATAGTTCTGTATCTCCTACCACCTAGAGGTGCAGCTACCTACAGATTAGAATCATTGTGCTATTTTTTTTTCCAGAATTAAAGGGTTAAGACAAGCAATCATTGGGGTGGGTAAAATATATTGTATATGTATGTTTGAAAATTACCATTTTTACCAACATATTTGTTTCCCTCACAGGTAATGCACCTATTTCTGACAGCCCACGCCACTTCCTGAAAACTAAATTAAATAGTTGTCAGGCCAGGGTAAGGCGACTTACCCTGACTCTGCAGGAGGGTTGAGCATTTGCCCACAAAGGAACCATTACCATCCCAACTTATTAAACAGGTATCAAAATATCTTGGTGGATATGCCTTGGATTTGTTCAAGACTCAAATATCTTTATCTAATAAATAAAAATTTGGAAGAAGGTATACCATTACACATAGGAGTTTTTCTCTTGGCATATATTTTCAAAGCCCAAAAGCTTACAGATATTTATCAAAAATATTTGCTTTACCTACCACAAGGATGCTTAGGTACTAGGTTATGAATATGAATATGGAAGTGGGATGGAATCAGACAATCACTGATTTACTTAAAAAGGTTTCGTTAATGAATGAAATAGACAAAGTTTGTGGTAGAACATTTGATGCAATAGTATTAAAAACTGCTCTGGCTTATGATAGAGAAATGATTTGTTGACAGGCTTTGAAATCTAGGATCATATGGCAATTCAATGAAACCAGCAAAATATGCCATGTTTTTTATGGTAAGGGGGTTATGTAAAAAATGGAAGAACACATTAGTATATTTCTAATTTGAAAAGAGCATCAATCCAAATGTTTTGAAGGATATGATATTGGACAGTATAAAAACTTTAACATCATGTGGCCTTCATCCTAATTTCATAGCCCGTGATCTAGAGTCCTGTAGCAGGGGTGCTTTTAACAGGCTAGCGGATTACACATTTTCTATGATACTCCACATTTCTTTAAATCAACGAGAAATACTTTAACAAAGAATTAAAATTTGGAAATGATTTGGCCAAGTGGGATCATATTACTTTTTTTTTTTTTTTCAAAATGGACAAAACGCATCCTTATTAGGGTAGGATAGCACCTAGGATTACTGACCGCCATCTAATTAACAACTAATTTGAGAAAATGAAAGTTTGCTATGCAGCTCAGATTTTTAGCAGAAGTTGCATGTGGTATTTATGCATATGCCAGTTATGGGGCATTGCCCAAGGAAGCAGTAGCAACGTCAACATTCGTAAATATTATGAATTATTTGATGTTTTCAATTATAGTACATTAAGTCATTATAGAAGTAGGAAATGTGCCATAAGCAATAACAACAATAATATCCAATTCCTCAAAAACATTAAAGAGTGGATAAATTCTTGGAAAATAATTGGAACATTTAGGCAAATTCCAAGTATGCAAGGTTGGCTCTTGAATATATCTTCTTTACTGGCATTATGGGAAGAGATGTCCATAAATCGTAATTTTAATTATTTATTTACGCGCCGCATTAATCAAGATTGCCTTGAGAACTTTTTAGCTGCATAAGAAAAGCAGCAGGAAGTAATTACACTCCCAATTTTCAACATTTAAAAGTTCTTTGAAAATTCTTGCATATCTTTAAATCTTTCCGTATGTGCTGAAAATTCTAATTGCACAAATGATATGACTCATTCTTTGAATTATTTAAAGATTTCAGTAAATAATGAAATGCCAGATTATTCCCATGGGAACAACCTAGATGAAACGCAGTCTGATAATTTTATTAAAGGGGCAAACCCGTTGAAAATCAATATCAACGATCAATTGATCAAATAATGAATTTTGATTATCAACTTGAAAATGAAAATCTTTTAAATAAGCAAGATAATGTGAATTTAAAACTATTGATGATTTCATTACATATTTTGATTATGAAGTGGACACTGAGGAATCTTGTGAATCATTAATGACTCACTTTGATTTTTCTGCAGTTAATCATGATGATGAATTCCTTTTTACTGACATAATCAAGGATAACAAAATAGCATACATTGCTGGTTATTGTCACAAAATAAAAATAAAATTCATGATTGCCAAACTTGTCATACGTTATGACAGGTTTCAGGCTTACGTGAAACTTTTATCAACAGGAAAGGTAATGATACTGTGTACTATCTTTGTTTTCCTACAGATAAGATGTTTTATATGATAAAGTCTTTCGAAGCAATTTTCCAAAAGGAGATAATGAGGGTTATGTATACAAATGGTGAGAAGATTATCCTCCCTGATACAGGAAAATTTTCTTACAAATCCGGCTATATGTGAGGAAACCCATACATTAATCATTAACACTTCGTTGAATATGCGAATATTATTTTGTTAAATTCGATATCAGAGAAATCAAAGGGGCAAATTGGAAAATGTTAACATACCACCAAAGAAATGTGGAAAACTGATGAAAATTACACATGTGTGAACAGTCTCTCTCTCCTAATGTTCCCCTCCCCCTATATGTAAAAAGGCCATATTGAGATTGAGTTTTTCATTTTTTTAGATTGAAAATGACAAGATAATTTCATGGCAATCTATACAATATATAGTACATCCTCGACCCTACTAGGTATTTGGTAAGTCAAGGTATTTGCATTTTCTTAGTTATTGTGCTTTTGGCAGTTTCATAAACAAGTATTTCACAATTATGATTTGGTTCTATTTGTTTGTATGGCTTTGGTTTATATTTATGCTGGCATATTGAGTTATGTTTAGTGTTCTTAACCATGCACGTTTTTGCTTTTTTGTTTTGAGTGGTTGCGTTAGAATGTGTTCATTCTGGTATTTTTTTTTATTGTTTTTTGTTTACACATTTTTTTTCCATTGCATGAAATTTCTGCTGTTTGCACTGGTGGCCGTACAAGTGTATAAATTCAATTCATAAATATGTGTTTTTGTTTAAAATCATTAACAAAATGACGAAATTAAACATAGGCTTCATTTACCCCTATTATTACCACACATGATAATCATGACATAGGCAATACAAACCTAATGATAAAGAAAATTCTACATAAGTAAAGAAACAAAATATTTTTACAAATTGTAAATAAAAAAATATTTTATATGTGTCTGTGTATATATATTATATATATACATAAACACACACGCACACACACACATATATTTATATTTATGTATATATATATATATATATATATATTGCATGAATCATAAGATACATATAAAACTATGAATATCTATATCTGTTTTTTGTGTGAAACCAATGAGATTTTCAAAAGTATGTAAAAAATTAACAACATGCAACTTTACTAAGAATCAATATGAATATGCAGACGTGTCTTGTATAACAAAACATGATTTTTACAGTAATGGTTAGTATTTTATTTATTTTTTAATAATTAAAGTTATATACTTGCTAAAACATTGTTCGGATTGAGGCAAAAAAAGAAAATGATAATAATGATGAATAACAGGAACTATCGTTCCGCTGTTTAATTTTTTGAAAGTACTGGAATCTGGCGGTGTCTAGCATCGATACTGGCTACACATTTCTGTAATACGCCTTACGACGCCTTCCTGTCTTTCTTATATAGTCTTTGGTAAGAATGCCACGTTGTGTCTTTAAATGAGGGAACGAGGCCTCCCCAACCCCCTGGCTAGGTTAGGTCCATCGTTTAGGTTTTGTTGTTACGAATATGGCGAAAACTATTCGTGGCATCAATATTGCGCAAAGCACAACGAAAACATAGTTGAATTATTAAAGCCTTGGTATGATCTAACAAGGTAAGTAGCTAGTTTCATAATAATTTTTCAAATGTAATTGCTAAATGCAGGGAATACAGAAAAAAGTCTGGATATATATATATATATATATATATATATATATATATATATATATTGGTTAAAACTTTTGGGTGTGTGTATATATATATATATATATATATATATATATATATATATATATACATATATATATACACATACATATACATTTACACATACATACATACATATATATCTATATCTATAATTATATATACATATAAATATATAAGTATATTTATATATATACATATATATATATATACATATACATACACATACATATATATCTATATCTATAATATATATACATACAAATATATACGTATGTATATGTATATATATATATATATATATATATATATATATATATATATGTATATATATATATATGTATATATAAATACATAAATATATATATATACATATATATAGATTTATATATATATATATATATATATATATATATATATATATATATATTATCACGAGCCAACACTGGAGACTCAGCCACCATAGCATAAATAACATACTTTATCCTGGCCTGATCATGGCCGAACCTCAATGCATCTGTGACAATGTCGTCTGCCTCCACATTCACTATTTGCCAAACGGATCGTTCTTTTAGTTTTCTTAAAGTAGGGTGCTTATAGTTATTGAGGTTATTCTAGTTATTATTTGTCTGACTTTTAAAATTTCCAACAACATAAAAATAAAAGAAATCAACAAACAATGATAATGAAATATTAGATTATAGTTTGTTATATTTATTGAATAATAATCAACAATAAAATAATTTGATATCCCAACACCTAAAAAAATCCTACTCATGCAAAATCAGCATAAACTTGCTGTTTTGCCCAACACCTTATAGAAAAATGACTTTTCAAAGCTGATACAGAAACACACACAAACAAAACCTGCTTTTAAACATGAAACGAGTGTGCAAGGGGAGTGGTTACTGGTGGAGTGGGCAGATCACAGCGATTCACTTTCCAAGCACCAAACCGTCAAAAAGCTAATTGTTAACAAGTGTAACTAGACTTGTTTGGTAGTTTGCTAGTTAACAGCATACTATATATAGCAAATCCTTATTCCTGCCATACTCCCACGTCTACAAACATCTAACCTAACTTTATACGGGCATGTGTGAGAAAAAAGGGCTAGGATATAAAAAAAAATAATAATAATAATTCAAAGAGAAAGTTAAAGCAAACATGACCCTTTGATGCTGTCCACAGCCTTTCAGAGGAAATACAAGTATAGCGTGAGGGAAGGAAAAAGTTGGCAGCTTATTCTAAAGTTTAAACAAAGGAACGAAGCGCTGTGTTACACCGGTAACATATAAAAAACAGACCACTGTACATCCGCGAATATTGCAATACAAATAACAGCTCTCTAATTGTCAGTTACATTCATGATGGGGTATAGCAGGATATTAACAGACGCAACATTGCAATTAAACATTAAACGAATGAGAAAAATATATGATGCATTTGTTCAACTTTATCGGGCTATGTTCTTAGCAAAAAACTCTAGGGATATGGGAGAGGAATTTTGGGGGGATGCGTAACTGGTTTCTGAAAATATTAGACCACTAGATGTATATCTGCAATGAAAAGGCAGAACGCATTAACTCCAAAAATACGATTTTTATTAATTTAGTATCTGTGGAATCGTCATTTAACCCATTGCGTACGGGTGTCATGACATACATGACGTAGGAGCTTTGGCCTGACGACGGGCGTCATGACGTACACGACGTTCGGGGATTTTGGATCACTGTGCTATTTTATTTTGCTATGAAAAAGGAATGAGTGATGATGGCTACTGCAGTCCTAATTACTATAATTACCGTAATATCGTGCAAGCTTAACGTCCAAAACCTAGATGGCACCACTTTTTTCTAGCACCAGCAGGTGAGAGAGCCTTGAATGGCACCCATCCACGGTCTCTAGCATGCACTGTCTCTATAGAGCGATGGCACACACTAAGTTGATGAACCCTTGCTCTAAAGTACCGCCGATGAAGGATGTGCAGGCAGAACGAGAAGAGGAAGGTGACTCAATCCATACCCAGTGTCTAAAATGTGCTCCTGTGCCAATATGGATGCCTTTCAATGTGGCACTCACAGTCACAAGCACAGGTTTCATTCCTCTTCCCTACCTCTTCTTGTTATCTTTATTGTAGGTGGTTATATGTTTCGTATTCGTTCATGACAGCACAAAAATACGAAAAAAATAAAGTTGCCTTTTGTCCTCCAATAAAACAGCAATACTTCTATCACATTGAGTATAAAGAAAATAATGAGCTAATATGGATAACATACTACAATTTTAGTCAACTGCAGCACTGATAGAGCCTATCATACGGCACATATAAGTCTCTAAACTCAATAAAACACACAAAAAAATAAAACACAAAAACCGCTCTAGTTTTACAATGAATGACTGAAAGAGATTTGGATGCTTCAAATTATATTGCTTCAAGTGGTCTCTCTCTAAAATAAAACCTATCATGGAGGCTGGGCAAGCAAATTTATCTCCGTCTGCAATGGGTTAAAGACGAATTTTGATACAACCATCATGGTGTCAGGTATGGTCAGTTTTGTATATCGATAACAATGATAGGAGTAAATATACATGCAGCTAAACCTTTAACATCGATTTTCTCAAAACATGAATTTTGGAGTTAACGGGTTCTGCCTTTTTGCTGCAGATATATCCTACACTAATGACAACACAACAAGGAAGCTTGGGACCTTTTGTGAAGCAGAGTAAATTAGTATAAGAATTAATACTTGTATTGAGGAATTAATATAATGGTATAAATTAATTTAGAGCAAACGTGATTCAGGCAGGAATCACGTTTCCATTCTTTCCATTGTGACAGTGGCTTACAAGCAGAAAATTGGCTGTAAGTGATAAAAGAGATGGGGTATCATTACGTATTTGCATACCTGATAATAGTCTATGGTGGCATCCCGCAGCCTCACATCTCCCGGTCATCTCCCGTCGCCTCGCGCATTTCGTCCTTTGTGTGATCTTCGGCTGCTACCTTATTCTCTTTTCGTCTGCCTTTTATTTGTTTTTATGTTTCCTTTGTTGGACTTTGCCCTTTCACTCCGTACTCCCGTCTGCGATTCATTTACATGTATGTTTTTTTCACGCTTCATCTTTGAGTTCCTTAGCCTGTAATGCTATTTTTTATTTTCTTATTTTTTATCTTATTTTTTCTCTCTCCACCTACAGTGGCTTTGTCTTTGTTTTAAGAAATATTCATTTTACGCATTATTTTACTATTTTAATTTCTTTCAGACTATTGCATTGTGAATAAATATTTTTCTCAGTTTTATTGTACTCTGAAGATGATCTTGTGTGATTTTTGTGTTTTTTTTCTTTTGAATTTGTGTATCTATTTCATTTTCGTTAATCAATGTTCGACGTGGCTTATGACGTCACGAAAGCTATAAATATAAGCCACGTTGAGCGGGAAATAGATTCATTCTCAGCCAGACAACGGTGTTTCGCTATCCCCCTGTGTGATTTTTAAAAAAATTGCCGGCCGATTGAAGACTCGGCCCATCGAAGCATCACATCATCGTATTTTAATACAAGTTAAGTTCTTTTTCCTGACTGTATTTTTTTTCATGGGAGCTGGACATGATTCTTTATTTCTAATCATAAATATGAACCAGTCTTTATAGATTATACAGTATTATGAAGTTGAAGAATATTCATTAAAGTTTCTTTTTCACTATTTCATGTTATTTCATATGGCAACTTAATTTTGAGGAGATAATGCTAAGAACTAATTCGGGGGTGTCAACTGATTTCTACACGCTACTAATTCATAGAAATTAATTCGACAGGAGCCTACTAATTATAGTATATTGTGGCTACGGAACCTTATACCCCCACGACAATAGGAACACGCCTCTATTTTTTTTTATCTGAGTATAGCCGGGATATATATATATATATATATATATATATATATATATATATATATGAGTATAACCTAGAGAGATAGATGGGTGGATAGATAGATAAACAGGTGAGGGAGAGTGAGAGGGCGATGAAACCTTGATCCTCTAAGAAAATGACCTGTGTTAAGGCCACGGTGTTAAACGAGGCTCGACTGTTTCAACGATTGATTCCAGAACCCCTGTTTCATAGGTATTTTCCAAGGTGTGCAAGATTTCTGAGGAGAACATATGCAATTCACAGTGCCACCAAATAATTCTGGTGCGTTTAGATCTTGTTCAGTTTCTCGAGTTTCGAAGGATCTACATTTCTATATTCTAAATGTCAAAATAGGTTTTTAAGAAATTCAAATTTCTTTTGTACAGAGAACATTTTACTTTTTTCACACAAGTAGTTACCATGAAGTTCTCAGAAAGTTATTAGGGTCTTTTATGGGGAAAAGGATGTTTTACCAAAAATACAAGTATTATCCAGACTGTTATGTAAATCTTTAAGAAATATCTTCAAAATTCGTAAATCATAGAATTTTTAAAAGATTAAGTAATCTTATTCATTAGAGCGAGAGTGAATTTATGTGGATTTTCTCAGATTTTACAAACTTAAAGAGACCAGAACATTTTCAATTTTTTGGTGCATCCTTCCATCCCATCCTCAGGATTAATTCAACGAGAGATAACCATTCAATCACTCACAGCACAGACTCATTCATACCAACAGTCACTTTTTAGCACTCATTGCTGCACTCTTATAAGTCAACCTCTACACTTATCAGTCGCTCCTTCACCTTCCCTCTTGTCCAACATACCTCCAACATTGCCCAACTTCTTTTCCTTTCTCTAGCGTCTCCCTTGTTCCTGTGCCTATGCGGACCTTCCTGTTAATCCCTCTCTTGCTGCTTCTTTTTCCTTTCCTGCGGCCATTTTTGTGCCCACTGCCTTCAAATGGTCAAATGGAGTAATATATGAACTGCATAACCACAAACATATAATTTTTTTAAATTATATTTGTAATAAACAAGGCTTTCATATAGTATTATTAACTATTTTGTATTAATGCTAGCGGTAATTATTTTCTACGTCTTGAAAGACAGAACATGTTCATGAGTGCGGGTATGAAGAATCACTGATATTATTGAAGACCTGGACTATTTCATATTTCAAAACTTGATTTCATGTCATGGCGCACATTTTCGCAGAGTCCTTGCTCGTGGCCCAAATAAAGCCTTGTTCGAATATATTGGTAATATAGATACCTAAAAGAGGTAAGCCTAATGCTCACAGTGCAAGTAAAGTAATAGTTGCTATTTTGTGAAAAGTAGCCAAAAGGTATAAAGATTGGCACAGGAGTGAAAGAGAGGAGTACAAACGTCTTGTAAGTACAACGTTAACGCGCCGGCCTCGGCAGATCGAGTCCCGTCTAAATTCGGTCACCGCCGTGGCTGGGCTTCACGGTGGTGGGGCCAAGCTCAGATCGAGTCGACACTCGTTAGCACTCGCTGTCACAGGCGGGGTCGCCACAGTGCATATATGCCCGGCGTAGCATCTGCTCCACAAATTTGGCTTATTCTTATCCTTAGGGTGGAATATTAGTACATTTATGGTATATTCAATCAGATCTGATATCTGGAATTCAGAAACGTTTGAACAAGGCTGTTCATCTGATATTATTCAGTTATTTTATAAATGTATTTATGTAAACCGATTCATATATACGCCTCCAACTAATTTATATAATAATTTATCGAGCTAAAGAAGTAAAGATTACCTTTTTTTTCTCTCTCTTTTTTTCATGATGAGTGACATTTCAAATAAATGCGGACTGTAGATATTCTTAATCAACAAAATA
>BOPN01003705.1:22500-25000 GCA_017312705.2 Penaeus japonicus | reverse complement strand
AGGATATTAACAGACGCAACATTGCAATTAAACATTAAACGAATGAGAAAAATATATGATGCATTTGTTCAACTTTATCGGAAAAATATATGATGCATTTGTTCAACTTTATCGGGCTATGTTCTTAGCAAAAAACTCTAGGGATATGGGAGAGGAATTATTGGGGGATACGTAACTGGTTTCTGAAAATATTAGACCACTAGATGTATATATCCTACACTATTGACAACACAACAAGGAAACTTGGGACCTTTTGTGAAGCAGAGTAAATTAGTATAAGAATTAATACTTGTATTGAGGAATTAATATAATGGTATAAATTAATTTATAGCAAACGTGATTCAGGCAGGAATGAATGTGTTCTTTTCCATTCTTTCCATTGTGACAGTGGCTTACAAGAAGAAAATTGTCTGTAAGTGATAAAAGAGATGGGGTATCATTACGTATTTGCATACCTGATAATAGTCTATGGTGGCATCCCGCAGCCTCACATCTCCCGGTCATCTCCCGTCGCCTCGCGCATTTCGTCCTTTGTGTGATCTTCGGCTGCTACCTTATTCTCTTTTCGTCTGCCTTTTATTTGTTTTTATGTTTCCTTTGTTGGACTTTGCCCTTTCACTCCGTACTCCCGTCTGCGATTCATTTACATGTATGTTTTTTTCACGCTTCATCTTTGAGTTCCTTAGCCTGTAATGCTATTTTTTATTTTCTTATTTTTTATCTTATTTTTTCTCTCTCCACCTACAGTGGCTTTGTCTTTGTTTTAAGAAATATTCATTTTACGCATTATTTTACTATTTTAATTTCTTTCAGACTATTGCATTGTGAATAAATATTTTTCTCAGTTTTATTGTACTCTGAAGATGATCTTGTGTGATTTTTGTGTTTTTTTTCTTTTGAATTTGTGTATCTATTTCATTTTCGTTAATCAATGTTCGACGTGGCTTATGACGTCACGAAAGCTATAAATATAAGCCACGTTGAGCGGGAAATAGATTCATTCTCATCCATACAACTGTGTTTTGCTATCCTCCTGTGTAATTTTTAAAAATTAGCCGGCCGATTGAAGACTCAGCCCATCGAAGCGTCACATCATCGTATTTTAATACAAGTTAAGTTCTTTTTCCTGACTGTATTTGTTTTTCATAGGAGCTGGACATGATTCTTTATTTTATATTATAAATATGAACCAGTCTTTATTGATTATACAATATTATGAAGCTGAATATTCATTAAGGTTTCTTTTTCACTATTTCATATGGCAGCTTAATTTTGAGGAGATAATGCTAAGAAATAATCCAGGGGTGTCAACTGATTTCTACACGCTACTAATTCATAGAAATTGATTCGACAGGAACCCACTAATTATATTATATTGTGGCTACGGAGCCTTATACCCCCACGACAACAGAAACACGCCTCTATCTTTTTATATATATATATATATATATATATATATATATATATATATATATATATATATATATATATGAGTATAACCTAGAGAGATAGATGGGGGCTGAGTATAGCCGGGATAGATAGATGGTTGGATAGATAGATAAACAGGTGAGGGAGAGTGAGAGGGCGATGAAACCTTGATCCTCTAAGAAAATGACCTGTGTTAAGGCCACGGTGTTAAACGAGGCTCGACTGTTTCAACGATTGATTCCAGAACCCCTGTTTCATAGGTATTTTCCAAGGTGTGCAAGATTTCTGAGGAGAACATATGCAATTCACAGTGCCACC
The DNA here is from genome assembly GCA_017312705.2 of Penaeus japonicus. Taxonomy (NCBI): domain Eukaryota; kingdom Metazoa; phylum Arthropoda; class Malacostraca; order Decapoda; family Penaeidae; genus Penaeus; species Penaeus japonicus. The sequence continues at coordinate 23,254 of BOPN01003705.1, read as the reverse complement.
AAATAATTCTGGTGCGTTTAGATCTTGTTCAGTTTCTCGAGTTTCGAAGGATCTACATTTCTATATTAAATGTCGAAATGGGTTTTAAGAAATTCAAATTTCTTTTGTACAGAGAACATTTTACTTTTTTCACACAAGTAGTTACCATGAAGTTCTCAGAAAGTTATTAGGGTCTTTTATGGGGAAAAGGATGTTTTACCAAAAATACAAGTATTATCCAGACTGTTATGTAAATCTTTAAGAAATATCTTCAAAATTCGTAAATCATAGAATTTTTAAAGATTAAGTAATCTTATTTCATTAGAGCGAGAGTGAATTTATGTGTGGATTTTTCTCAGATTTTACAAACTTAAAGAGACCAGAACATTTTCAATTTTTTGGTGCATCCTTCCATCCCATCCTCTCGGGATTAATTCAACGAGAGATAACCATTCAATCACTCACAGCACAGACTCATTCATACCAACAGTCACTTTTTAGCACTCATTGCTGCACTCTTATAAGTCAGCCTCACACTTATCAGTCGCTCCTTCACCTTCCCTCTTGTCCAACATACCTCCACAACGTGCCCAGCTTCTTTCCTTTCTCTAGCGTCTCCCTTGTTCCTGTGCCTATGCGGACCTTCCTGTTAATCCCTCTCTTGCTGCTTCTTTTTCCTTTCCTGCGGCCATTTTTGTGCCCACTGCCTTCAAATGGTCAAATGGAGTAATATATAAGACTGCATAACCACAAACATATAATTTTTTTAAATTAT
>BOPN01003704.1:145496-149691 GCA_017312705.2 Penaeus japonicus | reverse complement strand
TATATATATATACATACTGTATATGTATATGTGTGTGTGTGCGTGTGTGTGAGTGTGTGTGTGTGTATATATGTATGTATGCTTATGTGTTTGTGTGTGTGTGTGTGTGTGCGTGTGTTTGTGTGTGTGTGAGTGTGTGTATGTGTGTGTGTGTGAGTGTGTGTGTTTGCGCGTGTGTGTGAGCTTGCGCGCACGTGCGAGTGTCTTTATGCGGACCTACGAGCGTGTATGTGCGATCGTGCATGTGTGTGTATAGATCTCTGCATATCATACACCCAATATACGAGGGATTTTGGAAGTATCTAGAACTTCACACGCAACAATATTAACCGTGGATAAACAAGTCTAAAGCCAGATGGTAGTTTGGGTATTTGTGTTCTCAGTTTTAAAGGCTTCGTTGAAAATTCAATCTGCGCCGCTGATATTTTTTTTCTTTCTTTGTTTGTCCACTTTTTTTTTTTTTTTTTATAAACCAAAACAAACTCGCATGTTCTCTTTGCCTTTCCGACTATGTGACCAGAAAGTCGGTGTGTGAAATCCTGCTCGTGGCGAAAGTATGTAACTGGGTGTGTTTATTTTATTAGTTTCGTCTTTATCTTATTATTCTATTTGTCTTTTTATTCAATTTTTTTTGGGGGGGCATCCTCGCCGTTTTCGTCATAGGGGATTTTCTGCATCGTTGTTGTTGTTTTTTAATGCTTCGTTTTATTTAGACATCCTTCGATTTATTTCTCATAATAATTTTTTCTCTTCATCTTATTTAGGTACTTCTATGACTTATTCATAAATATATTCATTTTACTTAACTTACCTGGATAAATTATATTTCAATTTGCTAAATGTATTTCGGCAGTTTCATCTAGTAACGGAGAATTTCAATATAAAACACAATAATTGCCTGGCTATACGTAAAATTCAGCAGAGATAAAACGACAACCTTTCCAAATTATATTTCGCCCTAGATAATTTTTTTTTAAACTCTGTATTCAACAACGATGAAATAAAATTCAAAGCCAATTTCATGGTAAACAAAGCAAACAGAGAAACTATTTCGGAGCTTCCTCTCGCACTCAAAGCGTCTATAATTAAAACAATATATATTTATTTTTTTGTCTCTCTCCGGTCAGTTCTTTTTGTTTTATTATCATTATCTTTATAGTTTTTGTTTATTTTGTTTATTTATACGATAATCGTTTGTCTATATTTTTATCTTATATTATTTCTTTACTTACATACCTGATATTTAAGTTCTTTGGTTCATGAAAAAGGTATACCTTAATACATCATTAAGACATCTTAATACTTTCCTCTAGTATTGTCTTGACTTGTGGAAAGAGAAGAAATGGGATGTTTTCTAACACCTCCTCGGAAAGCATCAGATGTTCGTCTTTCTTGGCCTGGATGAGGCAAGTGCATGATTTCTTGGATATGCATTTTTTCTTATAAGGATCAAATTAACGTTTTTTATGATTTCGTTTACATGCATGCACACATTCCAACTCTCTCTCTCTCTCTCTCTCTCTCTCTCTCTCTCTCTCTCTCTCTCATTCTCTCTCTCTCTCTCATTCTCTCTCTCTCTCTCTCTCTCTCTCTCTCTCTCTCTCTCTCTCTCTCTCTCTCTCTCTCTCACACACACACATACACACACACACACACATCCACACAAACAAACACACACAGACTCACACACATACACACACAAACACACAGACTCACACACACACACACACATCCCCCCCCCCCACACACACACGTGTATCGAAACAAAGAGTGAAAATAAAATAAAAAATAGATAAAGGCCAGCCCGACGACACAACATGAGTTAACAACCCTATTTTTCCTTTACACTTCCAGACTTTTAAATAGAATAGAAAAAAAGAAAAAAGAAAAAATGAACCTGACATTTCCTCGAATATGAATTTCAACGAAAAATAAGGGAAACTCTTTGAAAGAATCTTCTCGGTTGAAAAATCTAATTGGTCACTTGTTAGTGAACTAAACAGAGTCTGGGCCAATTAAATTGTCTCACCACGGCTAAGGCGGCGGGGAAATTAGCGTCGTCTGAGGTGCTGTTGTTTCTATTCTTTTTCCTATTTTTAGTTGAGCTTTTCTGCTTTTAGTGAATCTATTTAAAGTGTTTTAAATTCATTTCGATTATCCGTAAAATATATATATATATATATATATATATATATATATATATATATATATATATATAAATATATATATACATATATATATATATATATATATATATATCTATATATATATATATACATATATATATATATATATATATATATATATATATATATATATATATATATATATATATATATATATATATATATATATATATATATATATATATATATATATATATATATATATATATATATATAACACACACACAGACACACACACACACACACACACACACACACACACACACACACACACACACACACACACACACACACACACACACACACACACACACACAACGAATGTTTTAGCCATAACAAATATTCTCAACTTTTATGTCAAGTACACAACAGAAGACCAACTCGACTTACTGATTTGCAGTTTCCTTTAGATGTTAATTAAGACGGTATTATATAAACATCCTTGAAAACATATTACCATGTCTGTATTTCATATATAGTATAATATGCATCATTATTGCGACGTTGGATAATATAAGATAATTTTTCTTTATTTGTGATATTCGAGTATTAATGAATAACCGTAATTCAAACCATTTTCCTTAATGCAAACACCGTAATTATATGAATTATGAATATCGGTTTACATTCATTTCCGCGTTTGATATTTGATCATTTTACGATTAAAGTGAACTAATGTTTTAGTAATAAGCACGAATCATTTCTACATTTTTATTAAACGTTTTGATAAGCGTATAACACAGGAAGTTAAAATATTACCGTCACCATCGCCGGGCCTCAGGTAAAAAAAAAAAAAAAAAAAAAAAAAAAAAAAATGGTTTTAAGGAAAGCTTTTGGATTTTTTTTTTTTTTTTTAAGTCTGTCCTTTCAAACCGCAAATGAAATATATAAATAAATCATCGTGAATCTATTTTCAATAGGGATTACGTGAGTTATTAATTATTGTATTATTTCAGAGACTTGAGTTGTTTTTTTTTCTTCGTTTATGTTTCGGAAAGAAATGTGAAATTGATATTCATCATAATTGTGTAAAATAATTTGGAATGACATGCGTTTGCTATTAAATCCCGCTAAATAACTAAATGTACAAATGAGATCAAACTCGAATATAGTAAATTTGATTCTTTATTTATTTTTTTTCTAGTCACCATGATTATGCAAAATAGCAGTTCTTATTTTCAGTAGTTTATAAAGATAATCACTGAAATTGGAAATAGTAATGAATAAAAGGAGGACAGCAAACGGCTTTATCAATCGAATTTTCCTCATCTTAGTAATGAAGAAATGAAAATAAAATTGTAATGTAGTCTAAAGCAACGTATGCAAATTACCTGAAGACTGATCTTCCGTGGTGTCTTTGATATTAAATCAGAGCATCCTTGTCTAACGTGGCTAAGACATGCATTATTGAACGTATCATATATCACGTGTACAGTTAATCTTAAATCAAGGGACTGCCTTTTTATAAATCTTCGACCACTGCTTAAGTCACAGTCTTTTGAAATATAAGTAAATAGCGACTTTTTATGATGTTCGTAGTTAAAGTTTATTATCTAGGATATAAAGTTACTGTCCATTTGGTTTAAACAGAGGTCAAACAACTACACCATTAGCATTATCATCTGGTAATGTGACACCAATTCTACTAATAAGGAAATATGACACTTTATGTCAAATTCCTTGCTAGATCACTAATAGTCCTCTCATTGTTACATTTCTCACTGTAAAAAGCCCACGTTATAGAATCACTTAAACCACACTGGATTTTCCTTTTTTTCGCTCAGTTTTGATCTGATTGTAGCCTATCGTGTCCATGAGACGAGGATATTGTACGAGATGTTGTTGAACTAATCATCATATTTTCCCTGAATATATTTTCGATCTCAATGGACAGACTACATTTTTTTTTTTTTCGGAGAACAAATTCTTCGCATAGTAAGTTGACTTTTGTTCTATCGGCTTAAGCGTAATTTTTAGTATCAGTAAGATAGATTCGTCAGCACAACCAA
>BOPN01003704.1:135496-137996 GCA_017312705.2 Penaeus japonicus | reverse complement strand
GCTTGTCCTAATTCAATAACACATTCAGTATTTCATAGAAAAGCATGGTAGTTCATAACTAATTAATAAATTATTTTACCTTTTTTCAGGACTAGCTTCCATTATTAATACCATAAGAAGGTAAGTTTCGATATTTTTACATTTTTAGTAAAAGAATTTTGACGGTGCCGTCCGACCTGCAGAGGAAAACATACATATGGGTTTTCTCCTTATTATATTTTCAGTTCTCTAACGTTTTATTATTATTTTTTTTCGATTAAATTCAGCCGTGTCGTTTTCTGATCTCTAGAGATTTTCCTTACATTCCTTTATGCTTCGTAAAGGAGATATATTGCGTGTATTTCATGTAGTCGTAGTAGATACCCGTAACTTTTTTCTTTTTTTTTTTTTTTTATCAACTGGCTCCATGGTTTCGTTTAGAATTTCTTATAGAGTTCGTCATTTGAATTGAAACATCATATTTCATGTAGAAAAGCCTGATCATTTTTTTTTCTTGGATACTGCCACGTTTTCTTTATAAGTAATGTTGTCACAGCCCATATCCCTGTCTACGTCCGCCTTCATATTTCGAGCATTTATGGGCTGTGGTGTTTTGTCGTATCTTAGGAATATGCCTTAGTTTCTTGGGGGAATTTACGACCAGGTCTTCTCTTAATGACTTTCTGTATACTGAGTAAGCTTCTTTGATATTTATGTCTTCAGCGTATCCAGCAGGAAGTTTCTGGATAGATAGAAAACTTAAATATCTAAGAAACTTACCCAATAAGACATTGCAAGTGTTCAAGGGTGTGTGTTTCTTGGTTTTAGTTTCTTTTGGGACTATATTTTTTAATGCTTTTTTTTTCATATTGGATATTCTTAATAATCTACTCAATATCACAGGAATATTGTTGAACAACGAATAGGCCTTTTTTTCTAATGGTGTGTTAAGTAATTTGTTTGTGTGTTATGCTGATCTTCTGTAACTGTGTTCTTGTTTTGGTTCTTGCTGGTGTAGCGTGAATATTATGGGCTTGAGGATGAGGATGGGGTGTGTTTAGCTTGATCTCTCTCATGCTTAGTAATACATTTGTCAGCATTATTCTCATTCATGTGGAGTTAGTCAAGGTCAAGGATGTTCATGGGTGGTTCCATGAGTTCTTTATGTCTGCGTCCCTTTTTTTTCTAAAAGCATTATTGTTGTTACGCAGCTTGCAGATATCAGTGCCTACTCTGCCTAAAAACTGTATGAAATATTTTCTGTTTCTGCGCTTTTTCACCTTAATTAATATGCCGCTTGCCTGATGGGTATTCAGGTTTTCACTTTAATTCTTGTTCTTGTTATTTATTGAAAGATTATTGAAAGAGTAATTGGTCTAAGATTTCCTGATGATCACTGTGACATTTCTTGTGATTTTTTTCTGTCACTTCTTCTGTTTCGTTAAATCGTAAAAGATTCAAACGATTTTTACGCGTTGCTTTTCGACATATCAATTTTTGCCTTTATTTAATCTATTCCTACACTTTTGTCTGTTTGTAACTAATCTTTGAATTCGCAACGTGGAAAACAACAAAGGTATTTCATTAAGGTGATAGAAGATACATCTCCTCTTGTTTCTATGTAACTCTTATCACAGTAATTAGTACTGAATAGGGAAGAGAAAGGAAAGGAAAATGTTCGAAATTGTAAGAAGAAGGATAATAGGATATAGGATACAGATAGATTGATAGAGAGAGAGGTAGGGGAGGAAGAGAGAGAAAGACAGAGTGAGAGAGAGGAGAGAGAGAGAGAGAGAGAGAGAGAGAGAGAGAGAGAGAGAGAGAGAGAGAGAGAGAGAGAGAGAGAGAGAGAGAGAGGGGGGGGGGGGGGGGGGTAAGTGAGTGAGTGAGTGAGTGAAAGGGAGAGAGAGAAAGAGAGAGAGAGTGAGAAAGAGAGAGAGAGTGAGAGAGTTATAGTGAGTGATGGATGAATTGGTGGTTGAACGAATGGATGGATGGATTTATGGATGGATATAAGTGAGAAAAAAATATAGGTGAAAATATAAACAGAGAACAAGCAAAAGAGGGATGGTGAGAGAGAGAGAGAGAGAGAGAGAGAGAGAGAGAGAGAGAGAGAGAGAGAGAGAGAGAGAGAGAGAGAGAAATAAATTATCTGCCTAGAGGGTACCTACAGTTATTTCCGCTCTGCAACAATTCACTTTTACTCACTAACGTCGTAGCAATTTCTTTTAAGAAATGTTATTGCAGATGAGAGAAATGTAGATTATGTGCGGACAGACTTTCATGTCGTTATATGAGAATGTACTCACGACTCACACAGAGAGAGAGAGAGAGAGAGAGAGAGAGAGAGAGAGAGAGAGAGACAGACAGACAGACAGAGAGAAAGAAATGGGAAGTATTTTTCTGTTCAGTGTAAATCCACATGTTCACTTTAACCCTTTTAGTGCTGCTGACTTTCCAACCAGAGTAGATAAATATGTTCAGACTTGTTTTAAAGGTATGAAATGCGACCTACCTTACT
>BOPN01003704.1:125496-130496 GCA_017312705.2 Penaeus japonicus | reverse complement strand
AGAGAATCCAATACATTTGAACTTATTCATGCAACCAACATCATTTTCACACGTATTTATTTGGTCCTCGGAACATTCATTGCAAATAACATATCCGGACCAATGAACTCCTAAATTATTCTAAATTATCATCAGGTTATTGAGCATTATTCATTCATTATTAGTTAATTGATATTCACAACAGCAAAGACCCATTATCCGTAGCAGTGACCTCCTCGAAAAAAAGCCTAGTCAAAAAAAAAAAAAAAAAAAACTTGTCCTGCAATAAAGTGCATTGCTGGAACGCTCGAACAATTAATGAATCGAGCTGAAGCAACAACTCCGAAGTGGCATTAGTGAAGATGTATAGTGGCAGGAAACAAATTATGGATTTGAAGGGTTGCAGCGACCTGTCTCGGCCTGCACGATGAGACGTGGTACAAATCCGTATAAGCAAGAAGAAAATGAAGCCACTGTGATTAGACTGTGATTAACTAACTTGTCTGCCATCTTTTTTTTCGCGTGCCTGAGTCCGGAGGGAACACACCTGGGTAGCGAAAGGGTTAATGACTCTCGTTTCTCTCTTATTCGTGTTCTCCTTTTCTTTATTCTCCTCCTTCTTCCTCTTTCCTCTCTTTTAAAAAGCTAAAAAACATTGATTCGAGAGGCAACTGAAAGTCATATCCCCCCCCCCCCCCAGCCCCTAGCCAATCAGCGACACGTGTTGAGGACTGTAAAGTGGACAGGGAACCCTAGCTAATTCTCTCTACCAAGCAATCGCCTAATTGATAGGAAAGCTTTTCATGATGGCGGCGATCAGCGAGCAAAAAAATTCAAAGTAAGCTTTACAGAAAATAGGCTTTTAGAATACCAGGCTCAATCTTTTTTTTTTTTTTTTTTTTTTTTTTTTTTTTTTTTTTTTTTTTTTTTTTTTTTTTTTTAGGGTGTGTTTGTGTATGCATCGGGGAGTAAAGATTTAAATCTTGTTTTTGAGTGGCTTGCTTTGTTTTTTCCTAGCTTTTGCTCCTGGTTGGGAATTCATATTTCCTTTCTTTTGCCGATGTTATTCGTTTTTTTTTTTTCGAATTTGTGTCAGAAATTATATCGTGTAATGATTTATCTCATCCCTGTTTACCATATCATTCCATATATCTTTAGATTAATCGTGTCATCATACCCAGCATTTACGTTTTATATCTTAAGAGCATCACTTAGTACCCAAAAACATCACTTTTATCTATTTATCTATCTACGCACTAACTACCTATCTACTTACTAACATCGCCATTTACCGATAACATCACCTTTATTATCAGTATCACCGTTACAAACATTATCCGTATTGCCTGTGATATAAGGGTTCAACGATCTTTATACCTCACACTTTCAAAGGAAAACTCAGAAAATAAAAGGTAGAACAGGCTTTTATCTGACACGCTGTTAACACGTCACTTCCATGTCAATATTTTGCAAAAAGATTTTCAAGATCATGTTCTCAAAGTGAGGTTCGGTAGAGAGGGGCGTAAAAGCAGTAAATTCTCGGAAAAAGGACAAAACGCAAAAGCTGTGGGTATATTCATCGTCTTAAGATCTTCTGATTGAAGTAAGTCGGTGTTCATTGGGAAATTATTATCGTAAACAGTGATAGATTTGAAAGGAAAATATTCTTGCTGATGGAATTAAGGTCGGTGATTCTGGTTGCAATGCCGGATACATGATTCAGTCTGCATTATAAAACGGGTTGTGATTTTTTTTGTTTCTCTCTCTCTTTTTTACTCTCTCTCTCTCTCTCTCTCTCTCTCTCTATCTATCTATCTATCTGTCTATCATCTATCTATCTATCTATCTATCTATCTGTCTATCATCTATCTATCTATCTATCTGTCTATCATCTATCTATCTATCTATCTATCTATCTATCTATCTGTCTATCATCTATCTATCTATCTATCTATCTATCTATCTATCTGTCTATCATCTATCTATCTATCTATCTATCTATCTATCTATCTGTCTATCATCTATCTATCTATCTATCTATCTATCTATCTATCTGTCTATCATCTATCTATCTATCTATCTATCTATCTATCTATCTATCTATCTATCTGTCTATCTATCTATCTATCTATCTATCTATCTATATATATATATATATATATATATACATATATATATATATATATATATATATATGTATATATATATATATATATATATATATATATATATATATATATATATATATATATAAGTATATATACCTACCTTTATCAATGCATCTATCTTCCTAAAAGAGGACTGAAATGCAATCCAAGAAAAAAAATGAGATCGTCTGTCGATATAATTCTGTCTATCCATCTATCTATCTGACTGTCTGTCTATCCATCTATCTATCTAGCTATCTGTCTATCCATCTATCTATCTGACTGTCTATCTATCCATCTATCTATCTGACTGTCTATCTATCCATCTATCTATCTGACTGTCTGTCTATCCATCTATCTATCTGACTGTCTGTCTATCCATCTATCTATCTGACTGTCTATCTCTCCATCTATCTATCTACCCCTCTCTCTATCTACCCATTTCGCCCTTTGAAACAAGACCTGTGATTAATCGCTCTCTCTTTTAAGCAAGCTCCCCATTCGTGACTCACTGATAGAGCGAAGCCGAAGGTCTGGCTTGGACTTTTACCATCGTTCACCGTGATTGAAGTCCGTAGCAGTTAAGAGCTACTGAAAAGACGACTCGGCTATTCATCTCCTTCTGCGAGAACTCGGAAATCTTAGACATATTTTAGGGCATCCTCGAGAAGGCATTTCTTTCCCTGTATTTTTTTTTTTTTTTTTTTTTTTGGGGGGGGGGGGGGGTGTTTTTTCTTTTTCGGTCTCTCACTGCATCCGAGGTTGCCACATTTCTCTCTCTCTTTTATTCGATATTTATTTCATTTCTCATTCCCTTGCGTTATCTCTCTCTCTCTCTCTCTCTCTCTCTCTCTCTCTCTCTCTCTCTCTCTCTCTCTCTCTCTCTCTCTCTCTCTCTCTCTCTCTCTCTCTCTCTCTCTCTCTCTCTCTCTCTCTCTCTCTCTCTCTATCTATCTATCTATCTGTCTGTCTATCTATCTATCTCTTTCTTTCTCTATTTCTGTTATAACGATCTGAATTGGACCTCTACATGTATACGGTAGCATGGCTTAGGGTGTGAAGAACATGGCCGAAACAGCTTTCTTGGTTTATTGCTAAGCTTGAACTGTAGGACGTTGGAATGAGGGCTGCTCCTCAGAGGAGGAGCGAGGTGTTGCTCCTCTGCAATAATCAATGTAATTTGTATCTTTCACTCTAGTTGTTACATATATATTCTACATATATATTACTTATATATTCTAAATATATAATTCTATGATTTGTCTCAGGAAATGTGTGAATCACGCGTTTTTTTTTTTTTTTTTTTTTTTGTTACATGTGACATTTGGAATGTGATGAGGGAAGTTTTGCATCAATAAATAGCTATCACGAAGGGAAAGAATAAATAACACTGGTAGTCTGACGTGGCAGTAAGAAAGGGATAAACAGATAATTGAAGCAACGAGTGTACGTATATGTATGTACATATGCGCATGTGGTAGAATGTACATATATAGAATATATATGTAACAACTAGAGTGAAATATACAAATTACATTGATTATTGCATTACATATAATACGATAGCAAAAGCATACATGTGCAAATAATATTCGATGGACATAATAACAATTACAGCAGACAATATATAAATACACATGGTTATTTCAAGGTTACACATACTCTCTCTTTTCTTTTCTTCTTCTTCTTCTTCTTCTCTCTCTCTTTCTTTCTCTCTCTCTCTCTCTCTCTCTCTCTCTCTCTCTCTCTCTCTCTCTCTCTCTCTCTCTCTCTCTCTCTCTCTCTCTCTCTCTCTCTCTCTCTCTCTCTCTCTCTCTCTCTCTCTCTCTCTCTCTCTCTCTCTCTCTCTCTCTCTCTCTCTCTCTCTCTCTCTCTCTCTCTCTCTCTCTCTCTCTCTCTCTCTCTCTCTCTCTCTCTCTCTCTCTCTCTCTCTCTTTCTCTCTCTCTCTCTCTCCCTCACTCCCTCTCTCACTATCTCTCTCTCTCTCTCTCTCTCTCTCTCTCTCTCTCTCTCTCTCTCTCTCTCTCTCTCTCTCTCTCTCTCTCTCTCTCTCTCTCTCTCTCTCTCTTTCTCTCTCTCTCTTTTTCTCTCTCTCTCTCTCTCTCTCTCTCTCTCTCTCTCTCTCTCTCTCTCTCTCTCTCTCTCTCTCTCTCTCTCTCTCTCTCTCTCTCTCTCTCTCTCTCTCTCTCTCTCTCTCTCTCTCCCTCTCTCTCTCTCTTTCTGTGTGTGTGTGTGTATTTGTGTCTATTTCCTCTCTACTTGACCATTCTTTATTATCAGGCAGACTCTCCTACCCTGCCTAGCACCCATTTCCCTGGCTCTTCTCTCTTCCCCTCACCGCCGCCCTGCTCCCCTCGCAATACGCCATTCAGTCATTCTCCTGTTATTACCTTTCTCCCACGCCCCAAGTCGCGCTACTAAACTCATTCGTTTTCTCACGCTCTCACCCTCCCTCCTCATCTTCTCCCCTCATTTCCCCTTTTCCCCTCTCCCCTCTCCTCCCCCCTTTTCCGTATCTCTACCATCCACCCCCACTCCCTTCATCTTCTCGCTTCTCCCTCTCTCCTTTCCTCTTCCTACACCCCCCCCCCCTCTGTTCACCGTGATCTTCCCCCCTCCCCCGGTTATCCCCCTCCCCCTTTCTCACACTAACCCCCTAGTCTAGCTCATCCTTTTCCCCCTCCTTCTGCCGCCTCTCCCTCCCCCTTCCCCTTCCCCTCCAACTATCATCCCCATTAACCCCTTCCAATCCCTTACACCTTCTTCCCCACCCCTTTCTTCCTCTCCTTTTCTTTCTCCAACTTTCTTTTTCCTCTCCCACCCCTCTCCCCTTCCCTCTTCTTCCATCCTTCCCCTCTTTCCTCTTTTTCTCA
>BOPN01003704.1:112996-115496 GCA_017312705.2 Penaeus japonicus | reverse complement strand
CACCGCATTAATGAATATACCAAAGAATCGTTACTCCGCCAACCCCCTTCTCTGTGATAAAACTATACTCCTGTACCGCTGCCTTTCAGACAAACAGGCGGAAGGAAAGAGAGAGAGAGAGAGAGAGAGAGAGAGAGAGAGAGAGAGAGAGAGAGAGACAGAGGGAGAGAGAGAGAGAGAGAGAGAGAGAGAGAGAGAGAGAGAGAGAGAGAGAGAGAGAGAGAGAGAGAGAGAGAGAGAGAGAGAGAGAGAGAGAGAGAGAGAGAGAGAGAGAGAGAGAGAGAGAGAGAGAGAGAGAGAGAGAGAGAGAGAGAGAGAGAGAGAGAGAGAGAGAGAGAGAGAGAGAGAGAGAGAGAGAGAGAGAGAGAGAGAGAGAGAGAGGGAGGAGGGGAGGGAGAGAGAGAGAGAGAGAGAGAGAGAGAGAGAGAGAGAGAGAGAGAGGGAGAGGGAGAGAGAGAGAGAGAGAGAGAGAGAGAGAGAGAGAGAGAGGGAGGGAGAGAGAGAGAGAGAGAGAGAGAGAGAGAGAGAGAGAGAGAGAGAGAGAGAGAGAGAGAGAGAGAGAGAGAGAGAGAGAGAGAGAGAGAGAGAGAGAGAGAGTGAAACGAGAGAGAGAGAGAGAGAGAGAGAGAGAGAGAGAGAGAGAGAGAGAGAGAGAGAGAGAGAGAGAGAGAGAGAGAGAGAGAGAGAGAGAGAGAGAGAGAGAGAGAGAGAGAGAGAGAGAGAGAGAGAGAGAGAGAGAGGAAGAGAGAGAGAGTGAGAGAGAGAAAAAAAAAGAAACAAGTGAAAGAGAGAGAGAAAGGGAATAAGAGAGAGGAGGGGAGAGAGAGAGAGAGAGAGAGAGAGAGAGGGGGGAGAGAAAAACAAGTGAAAGAGAGAGAGATAGGGAATAGAGAGAGGAGGAGAGAGAGAGAGAAGGAGAAAGAGAGATAGACCAAGATAGAATTTACATATTGTCATTATTATCATTATCATAATCACCATCATCATCAATCAGTATCACCACCATCATCATCATCATAAGTATACCCCCAATTTTACGAATCTAGCCAACGCTCATCCTTCCTCTTCTCTCTTCCTCCCTCCCTCCCTCAGCCCCCCCCCCCCCCCTCTATACTTCCGTCGCGCTCTCCTCCTCACGTGACGAAGCTCTTAGACGTCACGTAAATGAAGCTTGTCGATTATCTTGTTTGCATCTCTGTGATTAGGATATTAAAGCTTAATGAAGGCTTAGTTTGACCTCGTACGACCTTGATGCCGCGAGCCTTTAGCCTGAGGTGGGCGGTGATGGAAGGAGGTGGAAGGAGGGGAGGGGAGGGATGGGGGAAGGGAGAAAGGGAGGAAGGGAGGAAGGGAGAAATGGGAGGAAGGGAGGAAGGGAGAGGGGAGATAGAGATAGAGAGAAAGAAGGAGGGAGGGAGGAAGGGAGAGAGAGAGAGAGAGAGAGAGAGAGAGAGAGGGAGGGAGAGAGGCAGAGAGAGAGAGAGAGAGAGAGAGAGAGAGAGAGAGAGAGAGAGAGAGAGAGAGAGAGAGAGAGAGAGAGAGAGAGAGAGAGAGAGAGAGAGAGAGAGAGAGAGAGAGAGAGAGAGAGAGAGAGAGAGAGAGAGAGAGAGAGAGAGAGAGAGAGCAGGGAGGGAGGGAGAGAGAAAGGAGAAGAGGGAAAACGGAGGAGCAACAGTAGGAAAGACAGAAGGGAACGGTGTAAGGAGGGGAAGGGGGGGGGGTGAAGGGGTGAGGGTGGTGAGGGTGGAAAGCATAGGGGGGAAGGGAGCGTTGAGGGTGGAGAAAAGGAGGAGAAGGCGAAGAGGAAGAAGGAGAGAGGGGGGGCGAGGGAATGAGGGAAATTATAAAGGGAAAGGGAGAATAGGAGAGAAAGTGGGAAGACCGAGTGGGACCCAATTATGTAGGTAGAGAGGGGAATGGAAGACTAAAGCTACAGGTAACAGGGAAAACTTAAGGGCAAGAGAAGAGATGTCCGAAGCGGGGAAGAAGCGTAGAAGGAGAGAGAAGGAGGAGAAGAAGGAAGGAGGAAAGAGGGTAGGGGGTAGAGTAAAGAGAAAGGGGAGATCCAGGGATACAGAAATGAGCAGGGGATGAGGTCTGACCTCATATGGAGTTGATGAGGTAATGGTGCTCCCCCTGCGGTGAGGACAGAAGGAAATCGCACTACTTAATGATATATAGGGGAAGTGTGCGTTGACCAATTTGGAGTGCGTCGTGGGAGTGGCCTTTTCGACCCCCCCCCCCCCCGGCAGACCCCCGCTTTTCGAGAAATCGCGTGGTCTGCGGCAGATTGGAGGAGAAACATGGACAAGTCAATAAGGATTTGATGATTGGCGTGGAAGCATGTTAAGGAAGGAAAATAGATGGATGGATAGGTACAGATACTTATGAGGGGGTAGAGAAGGAGAGTGACTGAGAGAGAGAGAGAGAGAGAGAAAGATGGATAGATAGATACAGACATTAAGCAGAAATACATACCTTCACATTTATGCATACTAGA
>BOPN01003704.1:97996-100496 GCA_017312705.2 Penaeus japonicus | reverse complement strand
TCATCATTATCATTGTTATCATCATCATCATCATCATTTGTTTTCCATCCTTGTTTCTCTTTCATAAGAGAAGGCATTTCATAAAAAAAAAAACAGTTATACCAGAAACATGTGTCTTTGTTTGTGTGTGTGCGTGCGTGGTGTATGTATGCGTGTGTGTGTGTGTTGTGTGTATGTGTGTGTTGTGTGTGTGTGTGCATGCCTGCGTGTGTTCGTACATGTGTGTGTGTGTGTGTGTGTGTGTGTGTGTGCTTGAATCCATAGCATCGCATCTACTCAGCTGTCAAGACCACAACGAGACCCGGAGGTTTAGCTAATGTCCCCCGATCCGCGCTGCTAAAACAGGATGACCCCTCGAACCCCCTGCTGTAGGGCTATTTTAGCATGATTCATAAATCCTTATATCATAATCATAATTACAGTTATTATAATCATGATATATCTTATTACTATGATTATCCTCATATGTTATTTATCCATTTATCGAGGCACCTTCGATTACAAATCATTGTTTCCCTACCAGAAAGGAAAGAAGGATATAGAGATGTGGAGAAAATAAGACTAAAAAAAAAAAAAAAAAAAAAAAAAAAAAAGTAAAAATGAAAAAGTTGAGCAAGAGGGAAGGAAAGATTTTTTTGAAAAAGGAAGAATGAAAGAAAGAATTAAAAACAGTAACAAAACAAGGTAGGGAATTAAGAAATAAAGAACAAGAAAGATATGTAAGAAACGAAAAAGAAGAAACAAAGTAGATGATAAATAAACATGATAAATAATAATATCAAATAACAGATAATGCATTTCAGTAAAATGAATACATGATAATAAGGATATACATAATGAGGATAATAAATGATGAAATGATAAATTCAATAAAATGCAAGAAAGAAAGACGAGCAAGAACAGACAGGAAGAAAAGAGAGAGAAAGAGACTGAGAAAAAGTTAAGAAAAGGAGCAAATAAAGTATCAGAAATTCCACGAAGGGTAATAACGACGGGCGAACGATTGAAGAAGAGAAAAAGAAAATAGAGATAGAATAACGATAAATATGGGTTAACGAGGCGAATTAGGAAAGAGAGGATGGGACGAATAAGAATAAAAAATAATAAAACCGAAAAATTAGAAAAGACCAAAAAAAAAAAAAAAAAAAAAGTGAATCTATGTATACAAACATACAGATCACGTCATACACGCATTCGTAAAAGAAGTGAACCAGAAAAAAAAAATTCTTCCAAGCACCACTGACCTCTACAGTATATGCTTGCAGTTCACTCAGCTCTCCCGCACTTCCGGCCTTGCCCTGGAGGTCTCGTGCTTATGCAAGCAATCACGGTTCTCCAGCGAGCCAATCTGGGCCAGAAATTAACTTGTCGCAACCACGGAGCGTAATTTGCAAGCAGACATGCGGAATGATCGTGTGAGTGATACTGAAGGTAAGTCTTCTTTCTCGCCCAGAAGCATCCGACGTCCTCTGGTGTTTCGTCCTTTCTCTCACCTGTGTTTCGCGGTTCTCTTTCTCTCGTTTGTGTTCTCTCTTTGTTTATCTGTATGTCTGCTTCTTCTTTTTCTTCTACTACTACTTTTTCGCTCTCTTTTTCTCTTTATTTATCTATCTACTATCTCCTTTACTCTTTCTCTCTCTCTCTTTCATTCGATTTCTATTCATGTATCTCTGTTACCCTTTTCTCTCTCTCTCTCTCTCTCTCTCTCTCTCTCTCTCTCTCTCTCTCTCTCTCTCTCTCTCTCTCTCTCTCTCTCTCTCTCTCTCTCTCTCTCTCTCTTTCTTTCTCTCTTTCTTTCTTTCTCTCTTTCTCCCTTTCTCTCTCTCTCTCTCTCTCTCTCTCTCTCTCTCTCTCTCTCTCTCTCTCTCTCTCTCTCTCTCTCTCTCTCTCTCTCTCTCTCTCTCTCTCTCTCTCTCTCTCTCTCTCTCTCTCTCTCTCTCTCTCTCTCTCTCTCTCTTGCTCTCTTCCTGTCTTTTATCAGTTTTACGATCCTATACATGAGGTAAAAAAATCAACGGATTCTCTTTTACAAAACATCCAAATTCACCCAACGCCGCTTCAATACAACCATCCAAATACCGTACAAAAGGAGAGAGAGAGAGAGAGAGAGAGAGAGAGAGAGAGAGAGAAAAGGAGAGTAAAACCTTCCATAATACATAAGCATCCCCGGACACACAAAACTGACCCTCCCAACGAAGATCCCGGTATCCTAAATCTATTATGGAAAGCCGCAATATGAACACAATGTACATAGTGACGAGGGTATGTGTTCGAGGGAAGAGAGGAGGTGGGGTGGAGGGTTGAGGGTGGAGGAGGGTGGATGGGAGGGAGGGAAGGGGGGAGGGAGGGTCGCTCTACAACACGCGACGCAAATAGGACATAAAAGTGTGATGAAAGTGTGATTACGGCCGATAGAAGAGGGGAGAGGTGTGAGGGGAAGAAGGGAGGGAAGAAGGGAAGAGGTCATTTGCCGTGCCTTTGTATGTGTGGAGAGGTAGAT
>BOPN01003704.1:52996-57996 GCA_017312705.2 Penaeus japonicus | reverse complement strand
GAGAGAGAGAGAGAGAGACAGAGAGAGAGACAGAGACAGAGACAGAGACAGAGAGAGAGACGGAGAGAGAGAGAGAGAGAGAGAGAGAGAGAGAGAGAGAGAGAGAGAGAGAGAGAGAGAGAGAGAGAGAGAGAGAGAGAGAGAGAGAGAGAGAGAGAGAGAGAGAGAGAGAGAGAGAGAGAGAGAGAGAGAGAGAGGGAGGGAGGGAGGGAGAGGCAGAGACAGAGACAGAGATAGAGACGGAGAGAGAGAGAGAGAGAGAGAGAGAGAGAGAGAGAGAGAGAGAGAGAGAGAGAGAGAGAGAGAGAGAGAGAGAGAGAGAGAGAGAGAGAGACAGACAGAGACAGAGACAGAGATAGAGACGGAGAGAGAGAGAGAGAGAGAGAGAGAGAGAGAGAGAGAGAGAGAGAGAGAGAGAGAGAGAGAGAGAGAGAGAGAGAGGGAGGGAGGGAGGCAGAGACAGAGACAGAGATAGAGACGGAGAGAGAGAGAGAGAGAGAGAGAGAGAGAGAGAGAGAGAGAGAGAGAGAGAGAGAGAGAGAGAGAGAGAGAGAGAGAGAGAGAGAGAGAGAGAGAGAGAGAGAGAGAGAGAGAGAGAGATAGAGACGGAGAGAGAGAGAGAGAGAGAGAGAGAGAGAGAGAGAGAGAGAGAGAGAGAGAGAGAGAGAGAGAGAGAGAGAGAGAGAGAGAGAGAGAGAGAGAGAGAGAGAGAGAGAGAGAGAGAGAGAGAGAGAGACAGAGACAGAGACAGAGATAGAGACGGAGAGAGAGAGAGAGAGAGAGAGAGAGAGAGAGAGAGAGAGAGAGAGAGAGAGAGAGAGAGAGAGAGAGAGAGAGAGAGAGAGAGAGAGAGAGAGAGAGAGAGAGAGAGACAGACAGAGACAGAGACAGAGATAGAGACGGAGAGAGAGAGAGAGAGAGAGAGAGAGAGAGAGAGAGAGAGAGAGAGAGAGAGAGAGAGAGAGAGAGAGAGAGAGAGAGAGAGAGAGAGAGAGAGAGAGAGAGAGAGAGAGGCAAAGACAGAGGCAGAGAGAGAGACAGAAAGAGAGACAGACAGACAGACAGACAGAGACGTTAAATAGGAGTTAGACTAGTTGGTTGATTGCTCAACTAGTTGACTGATTGGTTGACTGGTTGAACGGCTTACTGGATGATTAGCTGATTGGATAGACTGATTTGACTGGTCGACTGTCTCACTGGATGGCTGGTTTGGTAGCAAGCTTGGTGAATGGCTGGCTCTCGGTACCGCTGTTTATTGCAACGGGCAATCTCACAGCGCCTGCAACAGAGGGATGAGTATCATTGTAAAGGTATGGACTGGGAGGAGTCTCATCTATATTGAAGATTGAAACACAAAGAGGATATGTTGCAAGAAATTGAAAGGTTAGAAAATCAAAGTGGATGGAAAGGGAGAGAGGGAGAGAGAGAGAGAGAGAGAGGGGGGGGAGAGAGAGAGGGGGGGGGAGAGGGAGGGGGGAGAGAGAGAGAGAGAGAGAGAGAGAGAGAGAGAGAGAGAGAGAGAGAGAGAGAGAGAGAGAGAGAGAGAGAGAGAGAGAGAGAGAGAGAGAGAGAGAGAGAGAGAGAGAGAGAGAGAGAGAGAGAGAGAGAGAGAGAGAGAGAGAGAGAGAGAGAGAGAGAGACAGACAGACAAAGAGAGAGAAAGAATGACAGAGAGACGAGGAAATAGAAACAGAGACAGAGAAGTGGGGAGAGAAAGAGAGATAGGGTGGAATATTATCTCCATCTTCCCTTGAATTAAAGGCAAAATCTATAGAAAAAAACGGAAGCTATCCGGCCGCGTACTCGAAAAAAAAAGAACCTCGAACTCCTTCCTATAAGTTATGCATTTGTATAGTGCAGCCATCCAGTAAGGGGGCCCCATTACAGAAGCCCCATTACAGGAACCCCATTACAGGAGGCCTTTCCCACCATCATGAGACACATGGAAAGATACATGATTAGACTATATATTTTGTCGTGTCACAGACGATAATTACCCTGTTCTTTCGCTCTCGCTTTCCTAGATTTATGGAAGTGTGTATATACACGCACTTTAGTCTGTATTTATTTACGTTGTTATCATGATGATGTGCTCTCTTTTACTGAGGCATTGTTGATAGCTTTGAGCAACATTAACAACAAAGGACAAAAGCTATGATAAAAAACGATATAAAGAAGTGAATGAATACATCTAAAAGTCATAAACTTGTTGAATAATATCTTTGATGAATAAAATCTTTGATAAAAAAGAAAGTGAAAAAATATCATATCATGTATTAACAATACCCACAAGAGTCTAACTTGTATTTTAAACAATAAACAATAATTGCTGTTAACAAAGTGAAAATGATTTATATAACTGACTAACCTAACCTAATTATGAATATCACGGTACCTGTTATTGATGTTGTTTATACAGTTAATTAGAATCCGTGAAATCCATCAACTTTTGTCATTTGTATGATTGCTGATCCTTTTTTTATGGTTTGATAATTATGAATCACGAGTTTTAAAAATACCTCTTATGCTGTTTTTGAATTGTTTTCATAAGCTCTAACTAATCTCTTGCTGTAGTACAATGTAATGAAATATTTACTGATGCCGCATACCATTTCGATAGAAATAAAAACCTCCCTCCCCTCCCCTCCCCACCCCTGTCCCCCTCACTTCACTCCCGAATATGACATTAGATAAAAACTTCCAATACCTCCCCCCCTCCCCCTTTATCCTTCCCCCTCCCCCCTTCCCCCTCCCCCCCTCCCCCTTTATCCTTCCCCCTCCCCCCTTCCCCCTCCCCCCCTTCCCCCTTCTCCGTTTCCCCTTCCCCCTTTCCCACTTTTTTTTTCTTTTTTTTTTCTTTTAAAGGAAGAGATTACTTTGCAATTAGACGAATTTGAACTTTTTTGACTCAAGCAACAATCAACTAGATACTCGGGTTTCGAAGTGGTACTGGACGAGTGGTTTGAGGAGGGGGGAGGGATGAAGGGCAAGGGGGAGGGTTGAGGGGGAGGGGGAAGGGGTGAAGGGCAAAGGGGAGGGTTGGGGGGGAGGGGGAAGCGGTGAAGTACAAGGGAAGGGATGGAGGGAGGGGGAGGGGGAAAGAGAGAGAGAGAGAGAGAGAGGGGAAGAAAAGGAGTGAAGGGCAAAGAGGAAGGCTTGGGAAGGGAGGGGGGGTAGGGTTATCTGTGACTCGGAGAGCCTTGTCGGGATTGGAAAGTTTCCGTCAGAGTTTCACGACAAAGCAATATAGGCGAGGGGAGGAGGGGATGGGGATAGAGGAGGAAGAGAGGGGATGGAGGATAGGGATAGAGAAGGGAGAGAGGGGTGGCGGGGGAAGGGGAAAGGGGAGGAGAAAAGGGGGGAGACGGGAAGAGGTGATGGGAAGGGTATGGGGGCGGGACAAGGGGGAGAGAGGGAGTGTGAGGGGAGAGAAGGGAACCGAGAGGGAAGGGTTAGGGACATGAAGGGGAGGGGAAGGGATTGGAAAATACACATTGTTGTATTTCAGACTGAAGGAATAGGAAGAGAAGGTATATGACATAAAGGACAGAGAAAGAAAATAAAACAATAAGCAAGCAAAAAGGAACGAAGGGAAGAAAAAAAAAATACTAAAGGAAAAATGTTTAGAGATTTTTGATAAACTTTTTAATTAACCTAAAAAAAAAATAATTAGATTGATAAAAGAGAGAATAAAAAATCACCATGCCCAGTATTCACACTTGCACCGTCGCACCGTTTACTCATCACCGTGCACAGTCGCATCGTTTACTCATCTCTATGCACCGTCGTACCGTCTATTCATCCCCAAACACCATCGCACCGTTTACTCACCTACATTACATGCACCACTGAACCGTTTACTAACCCCGATGCCCCGTTCGCACCGTTTATTTACCCATATGCATCGCCGGACCGTTCCCTCACGCCAGCGCACCGTCACAGCGTTTCCTCATTCCCACGCACCGTCGCACCTTCGCACCGTCCCGCCAAACCGTACCCTCGTCGATGCCTATGAACTAAAGTGGCCAGCGAAGTTGACAATGAAGCAATATTCCTCAATCAACAACTTGCACGGAGCACTTGAGAGCGTTTAGGTATTCGAACTCCGTTGTGACAGTCGACTAAGCTATCCAGTCCTGTAATAGTACGGTCCTCGTGGGTTAGCTGTGGATATTGATGCTCATATTTCATGGATGGGTTTGTGTTTTGGTTTCGTCGTTGGATATCCTGTTTGTCTGTGGAAGTGTTGTCGAAGTTTTTTATTTATTTTATTTTATTATTATTATTTTTTATTATTATTATTATTATATTATTTTTTTTTTTTGCTTTGTTTATTTATTTATTTATGTTTTAATCCAAAATAGGTTATTGTTTTGTTTTTTTACTTGTTTTGTTTATCTTTTTCTTATTTCTTTACATATACATTGTTTGCGCTGTATGAAAAAAATGTGTGTCATCTTTATGTTAATGTTTCGAATACTTGAATTCTCATTTATTTATTCCTGAATTTCGTTTCCGGAAATGTTTGTAAACTCCCCGCCTGTGTTATTCTTTTGTTTTTCCTTACTGAGTTATCGCATCTTAACTCTACATATTTTACATATCTTGTTTCTGAGGACGGGGGAGGGGGAGCAGGACACAAATGTTATAATAACGTGTAAAGAACATGAATTATGATTCGCAAAAGGCTATAAAAAGGGTTGCCTTATTAAATCTCTGCAGAGGCACCGCAGAGTTTTTTCCATCTAATAGCATTCTGCATCCACTTCGCCTTAAAACTTAATGCAAACTCCCATGTCCTTTAAGCGCGACCATTGCATGACTATCTTTACGCTAAAAGTTAAGCAGTTCCATTACTTTTTTTTCTACACAATTTTTCCCAAAATATCCAGCGATTTCTAGGAAAAGAAAGCATATCTATTACTCCCCAGCCGGCGTAATCTGCTAAGGGGGAGGGCGGAAGGAGGGGAGGGACTTTTTGCTCCCTTTCCCCTCATCCT
>BOPN01003704.1:42500-47500 GCA_017312705.2 Penaeus japonicus | reverse complement strand
CTTCTCCCTCTCCCTCCCGTCACCCTCCCACCTTCCTCCCTTCCGCCTTACTCCACCTCGTCTCCCTACTCCTCCTCCTCCCTCTCCCTCCCCTTCCCTTCATCCTCCCCTCCCTCTCCCGTGTCCCTGACCCCCGACATCAACACCTGGCTCGCCCTAATGCTTTCCCCTTTCCCCTCGGCTTCCCTCGCTCTGGCATAACACGCATTCACTGTCTAGGGAGTTATTTCTGACACCGATTCCGGGCCGGTGAATCTTTGCTTCACCGTTGTAATTAAGGAGATGAATGGAGCCTTACCTAGCTCTCTCCCCTCACTTCCCCTTCACGCGCTCTCACCTCCCCCTTCTTTCTTCCCCTCTCTCGCGCTCCCCTCTCGCTCGGCTCCTTCATCTAGCAGAATTGTAGGAAACCTCGTTATTGCGAATACGGCCGCTGTGTACTGAGACTGACTCTGCATGAAATCGCAGGTTGTTTGGCCGCCCGGGAGAGGAAAATATGTCGAGGGAGAGAGATAAAGAGAATATAGAGTGGGGAAGAGAAATAGAGGGGGGGGGGCGAGAGGGAGAGAAGGGAGAGAGAGAGAGAGAGAGAGAGAGAGAGAGAGAGAGAGAGAGAGAGAGAGAGAAAGAGAGGCAGAGAGGCAGAGACAGAGACAGAGAGAGAGAGACAGAAAGAGAGACAGACAAGACAGACAGAGACGTTAAATAGGAGTTAGACTAGTTGGTTGATTGCTCAACTAGTTGACTGATTGGTTGACTGGTTGAACGGCTTACTGGATGATTAGTTGATTGGATAGACTGATTTGACTGGTCGACTGTCTCACTGGATGGCTGGTTTGGTAGCAAGCTTGTTGAATGCCTGGCTCTCGGTACCGCTGTTTATTGCAACGGGCAATCTCACAGCGCCTGCAACAGAGGGATGGGTATCATTGTAAAGGTATGGACTGGGAGGAGTCTCAACTATATTGAAGAGTGAAACACAAAGAGGATATGTTACAAGAAATGGAAAGGTTAGAAAAGCAAAGTGGATGGAAAAGGAGAGAGGGAGAGAGAGAGAGAGAGGGGGGGGGGAGTGGGAGGGGGGGAAGAGAGAGAGAGAGGGGGGAGAGAGAGGGAGAGAGAGAGAGAGAGAGAGAGAGAGAGAGAGAGAGAGAGAGAGAGACAGACAGACAGACAGACAAAGAGAGAGAAAATGACAGAGACGGGGAAATAGAAACAGAGACAGAGAGGTGGGGAGAGAAAGAGAGATAGGGTGGAATATTATCTTCATCTTCCCCTGAATTAAAGGCAAAATCTACCAAAAAAAAACAAAAAACGGTAGCTATCCGGCCGCGTACTCGAAAAAAAAGAACCTCGAACTCCTTCCTATAAGTTATGCATTTGTATAGTGCAGCCATCAGTAAGGGCCCCGTTACAAGCCCCATTACAGGAACCCCATTACAGGAGGCCCTTCCCACCATCATGAGACACATGGAAAGATACATGATTAGACAATATATTTTGTCGTGTCACAGACGATAATTACCCTGTTCTTTCGCTCTCGCTTTCCTAGATTTATGGAAGTGTGTATATACACGCACTTTAGTCTGTATTTATTTACGTTGTTATCATGATGGTGTGCTCTCTTTTACTGAGGCATTGTTGATAGCTTTGAGCAACATGCATATACACAAGGACAAAAAAGCTATGATAAAAAACGATATAAAGAAGTGAATGAATACATCTAAAAGTCATAAACTTGTTGAATAATATCTTTGATGAATAAAATCTTTGATAAAAAAGAAAGTGAAAAAATATCATATCATGTATTAACAATACCCACAAGAGTCTAACTTGTATTTTAAACAATAAACAATAATTGCTGTTATAAAAGTGAAAATGATTTATATAACTGACTAACCTAACCTAATTATGAATATCACGGTACCTGTTATTGATGTTGTTTATACAGTTAATTAAGTCCGTGAAATCCATCAACTTTTGTCATTTTGTATGATTGCTGATCCTTTTTATGGTTTGATAGTATGAATCACGAGTTTTAAAAATACCTCTTATGCTGTTTTTGAATTGTTTTCATAAGCTCTAACTAATCTCATGCTGTAGTACAATGTAATGAAATATTCACTGATGCCGCATACCATTTTGGTAGAAATAAAAACCTCCCTCCCCTCCCCTCCCTCCCTCCCCTCCCCTATCCCCCTCACTTCACTCCCGAATATGACATTAGATAAAAACTTCCAATACCTCCCCCCCTCCCCCTTTATCCTTCCCCCTCCCCCCTTCTCCGTTCCCCTTCCCCCTTCTCCGTTCCCCCTTCCCCCTTTCTCACTTTTTTTTTCTTTTTTTTTTTAAAGGAAGAGATTACTTTGCAATTAGATGAATTTGAACTTTTTTTTAGCTCAATCAACAATCAACTAGATACTCGGGTTTCGAAGTGGTACTGGACGAGTGGTTTGAGGAGGGGGAAGGGATGAAGGGCAAGGGGGAGGGTTGGGGAGGAGGGGGAAGGGGTGAAATACAAGAGGAAGGGTTGGAGGGAGGGGGGAGGGTTGGAAAGGGGGAAGAAAGGGGTGAAGGGCTAGGGGGAGGCATGGGAAGGGGGGGGGGGAGTAGGGTTATCTGTGACTCGGAGAGCCTTGTCGGGATTGGAAAGTTTCCGTCAGAGTTTCACGACAAAGCAATATAGGCGAGGGGGAGAGGGGATGGGGATAGAGGAGGAAGAGAGGGGATGGAGGATAGGGATAGAGAAGGGAGAGAGGGGTGGCGGGGGAAGGGGAAAGGGGAGGAGAAAAGGGGGGGAGACGGGAAGAGGTGATGGGAAGGGTATGGGGGCGGGACAAGGGGGGGAGAGGGAGTGTGAGGGGAGAGAAGGGAACCGAGAGGGAAGGGTGAGGGACATGAAGGGAAGGGGAAGGGATTGGAAAATACACATTATTGTATTACAGACTGAAGGAATAGGAAGAGAAGGTATATGAAATAAAAGACAGAGAAAGAAAATAAAAGATAAAGAAGCAAAAAGGAACGAAGGGAAGAAAAAAATACTAAAGGAAAAATGTTTAGAGATTTTTTATCAACTTTTTAATTAACCTAAAAAAATTATTAGATTGATAAAAGAGAGAATAAAAAATCACCATGCCCAGCCAGTATTCACACTTGCACCGTCGCACCGTTTACTCATCACCGTGCACCGTCGCACCGTTTACTCATCACCGTACACAGTCGCATCGTTTACTCATCTCCATGCACCGTCGTACCGTCTATTCATCCCCAAACACCATCGCACCGTTTACTCACCTACAGTACATGCACCACTGAACCGTTTACTAACCCCGATGCCCCGTTCGCACCGTTTATTTACCCATATGCATCGCCGGACCGTCCACTCACGCCAGCGCACCGTCACAGCGTTTCCTCATTCCCACGCACCGTCGCACCGTCGCACCGTCCCGCTAAACCGTACCCTCGTCGATGCCTATGAACTAAAGTGGCCAGCGAAGTTGACAATGAAGCAATATTCCTTAATCAACAACTTGCACGGAGCACTTGAGAGCGTTTAGGTATTCGAACTCCGTTGTGACAGTCGACTAAGCTATCCAGTCCTGTAATAGTACGGTCCTCGTGGGTTAGCTGTGGATATTGATGCTCATATTTCATGGATGGGTTTGTGTTTTGGTTTCGTCGTTGGGTATCCTGTTTGTCTGTGGAAGTGTAGTCGAAGTTTTTTATTTTTTTATTTTTTTTTATTATTATTATTATTTTATTATTATTTTTTTTTTTTGTTGTTGCTTTGTTTATTTATTTATTTATGTTTTAATCCAAATTAGTTTATTGTTTATTTGTTTTTTACTTGTTTTGTTTATTTTTTCTTATTTTTTAACATATACATTGTTTGCGCTATATGAAAAAAAAATGTGTGTCATCTTTATGTTAATGTTTCGAATACTTGAATTCTCGTTTATTTATTCCTGAATTTCGTTTCCGGAAATGTGTTTGTAAACTCCCCGCCTGTGTTATTCTTTTGTTTTTCCTTACTGAGTTATCGCATCTTAACTCTACATATTTTACATATCTTGTTTCTGAGGACGGGGGGAGGGGGAGCGGGACACAAATGTTATAATAACGTGTAAAGAACATGAATTATGATTCGCAAAAGGCTATAAAAAGGGTTGCCTTATTAAATCTCTGCAGAGGCACCGCAGAGTTTTTTTTCCATCTAATAGCATTCTGCATCCACTTCGCCTTAAAACTTAATGCAAACTCCCATGTCCTTTAAGCGCGACCATTGCATGACTATCTTTACGCTAAAAGTTAAGCAGTTCCATTACTTTTTTTTCTACACAATTTTTCCCAAAATATCCAGCGATTTCTAGGAAAAGAAAGCATATCTATTACTCCCCAGCCGGCGTAATCTTCTAAGGGGGAGGGTGGGAAGGAGGGGAGGGACTTTTTGCTCCCTTTCCCCTCGTCCTACACTCCCCCCCCAACCCCCCTGTCCCCCTGATCCCCCCTACCTCCCCTAGCCTACATCCTATAGTCGACCCCTCTTCCTCCCCCTCCTTTTAATCTTTCCCGGTCAGAGATTTCTAAGTAAAAGTCTGTGCTGTAGAGTCTCAAAAAAAAAAAAAAAAGAAAAAAAAAAAAGAAAATCCTTCCCTCATTTCAACCAAAATCAGAATCCATGACGAGCAGTTCTAGAGATTATGTCTCTTGCCAAGAATTTCCCGCCGGAGAGCACATGGAATCAGGAGTTTTGGTTGTTTCTTGTTCTTTTCCTTCTGCCTTCTCTTCTTCGTTTTCCTCTATTTTCTCTTCTTTCTTCGTCTGTCTTCTCTTCTCCTTCTTCTTCTTCTTCTTCTGCCTTCTCTTATTCTTTTCTTGTTTTTCCTCTACCTTATCTTCTCTTTTTCGTCTGCCTTTTCTTCTTCTTCTTCTGTCTGCCCTATCTTCTCCTTTTTCTTCTACCTTCTCTTCTTACTTTCTTTCTAAAGCGCCTTCTCCTT
>BOPN01003704.1:27500-35000 GCA_017312705.2 Penaeus japonicus | reverse complement strand
CTTTCCTCTCCCTTTCTCTGTCTTTTTCTCTTCCCTCCCTCCCTCCTTCCCTCTCCCTTTCTTTGTATTTTTCTCTTCCCTCCCTCCCTCCTTCCCTCTCCCTTTCTCTATTTGTTTTTTTTTCTCTTCCCTCCCTCCCTCTCCCTTTCTCTGTTTTTTTCTCTTTCCTCCCTCCCTCCTTCCCTCTCCCTTTCCCTGTCTATTTTTTTTCTCTCTCTCTCTCTCTTTCCTCCTTTCCTCCTTCGCTCTCCCTTTCTCTGTCTTTTTCTCTTTCCTCCCTCCCTCCTTCCCTCTCCCTTTCTTTGTATTTTTCTCTTCCCTTCCTCCATCCCTTCTTTCCTCCTTCTCTCTCCCTTTCTCTGTCTCTTTCTCTTGCCTCCCTTCCCAACCACCCTCCCTCCTTCCTCCCTTCCTTTCTTCCCTCCCTCCCTACCTTCCTCCTCCCATCTCCCTTTCTCTGTATTTTTCTCATGCTTTATCGTTTACTTCTTTCTGGTAATTGTTCTTTTTTTTCCTGTTGTCTGTTTCCTGATTCTTGGTCTTTATGTTCTATTCTTTTTCTTTCTTTTTTTCGCTTTTTGTCTCTCTTCTCACCTTCTCTCTCTCTCTCTCTCTCTCTCTCTCTCTCTCTCTCTCTCTCTCTCTCTCTCTCTCTCTCTCTCTCTCTCTCTCTCTCTCTCTCTCTCTCTCTCTTTCTCTCTTTCTCACCCACTCACTCTCTCTTCCGCACACTCTCTCTCAGATATATAGTTACACGAAATGAAAAAAAAAAAAAAAAAAAAAAGAAAGACAGAGAAATATAGAACGGAAACAGAAAAAACAAGACAAACGATCACCTCAGCCGACAACATCGATGAGGATGAGGATGAGGATGAGAGTGAGGGTAAGGATGATGATGAGGGTGAGGGTGAGGATGATGATGAGGAGGAGGTAGAGGAGAAAGAGGAGGAGGAGGAGGAGGAGGAAGAGGAGGAGGAGGTGGAGATAGAGGTGGAGGAGGGGGAAGAGGAGGAGGATGGGGAGAAAGAGGAGGAGGAGCAGGAGGAGGAGGTGGAGATGGAGGAAGAGGTGGAGGTGGAGGAGGAGGAGGTGGTGGGGGAGGGGAGGAGTAGACGAAGAAGAAGAATAGGAAGACGAGGGAGATGAAGAAGGAGAGTGAGACGGAAATAAAGAGGGGGAAAGAGGAGTAAAGGGAGGAAAAGGAGGAGGAGAGGAGGGAGGAAAAGGAGGAGTAGAGGGAGGAAAATGAGGAGTAGAGAGAGGAAAAGGAGGAAGAGGATTAAGAGTAAAAGTAGTAGTAAGAGTAGGAGTAAGAAAAGTAGAAAAAAATGATGACGGAAGAGGTAGAGGAAGCAAAAGAAAAAAAAAGAGGAAGAAAAAAGAAAGAGAAGAACACTCCCCATATAACTCATCATAATCGTCGCTACGATGACGTCTCTTATTTATCCTACGTCGTCCTGCTCTCCAATATCTCTCTTTCTCTCTTTATTAAATTTTTAGTTCGTCGGCTGTCGGATGAAGAACTAATGGTCTCGACTTGTTTTTAGTGCTGTCCTTCTCTTCCCCGGAGGAGGATGTCGCTTGTGTGTGTGTGTGTGTGTGTGTGTGTGTGTGTGTGTGTGTGTGTGTGTGTGTGTGTGTGTGTGTGTGTGTGTGTGTGTGTGTGTGTGTGTGTGTGTGTGTGTGTGTGTGTGTGTGTGTGTGTGTGTGTGTGTGTGTGTGTGTGTGTGTGTGTGTGTGTGTGTGCGCGCACCTACGTATATGTATAGCTCGTCCATACGACCGTACATATATACATACATTACATACATACATGCATACATACATACAAATAGTACATACACAGAGATAGACATGCATGCGTAGTCTCTCTGATTGGCGATTGTAATTTGTAACGGATTCTGGTGATAAATTGCTATCGCTTCACTTTTTTATTAAGACAAAAAATGACCATCAAAGCCGGATAGAAAAAAAAATCAAGAAAAATAATGAAAAAAAAAATAAAAAAAGGAAAGAAACATGAAATTTAATAGATTAACTCGAGAGAGGAAGAGAAAAAAAGGAAAAAAAAAAACAGACACACGCGCACGCACGCACACTCACACATGCGCGCACCTACGCACGCACGCACGCACACGCACACACACACACACACACACACACACACACACACACACACACACACGTGCGCGAGCGCACATAGTTTTATGCATATATATATATATATATATATATATATATATATATATATATATATATATATATATATATATATATATATATACATATATATGTATATGTATATGTATATGTATATGTATATGTATATGTATATATATATATTTATTTATTTATACACACACACACACACACACACACACACACATATATATATATATATATATATATATATATATATATATATATATATATATATATATAGATAGATAGATAGATAGATAGATAGATATATATACATATATATACATATATATAACGCTCCCAAGGAATGACGTCCTGAGGAGAAGGGGAGAAGAAGAGGGGACGGGAAATGAGAGTCGAAAAAATAACGGACATGAACGGAGAATAGATGTGATGTTTCCTCAGAGACGAACAACGAGAAATCTGGAGGCGATCGCTGGTCTCGGGGAATTGTTGTCGTTATGATCGCTATCTTTGTTGTTTGTTTGTTTGTGGTGATGTTTTGTGATGTTTTGTTTCATTGTTTGGTGGTTGGTGGTTGGGGATGGGGGTCAACTTGGGGAGAATTGTGATGATGGTGGTGATTGTGATGGCGATCGCTGTGAGTGTGGTGGTGGTTGTGATGGTGTTGATAGTGGTTGTGGTGGTGATGGTGGTAGTAGTAGTGATGGTGATGTAAGGGTTACTGTGGTGGTGGTGGTAGTGATAGTGGTTGTGGTCGTAGATATGATGTTGATGAGAGAGAGATAAAAATAAATAAATAAAAAGCTAAGAGTCAGACAAACAAACCAGAAATATATTTCATTAATTTACAAGATAAAACGAAAGAGCATCAAAACAGAAATACAAAACTCCACAGGAAGACAACAAGAAAGATCAAACAAACTAAAACAAATAGAGATGAAAGGCAGCCAAGCAAGCAGCCACCGAGAGGGTCCGTAAGAGCCGGGAGCATTTGCGCGGCCGGAAGTGAACGCAAACTGCACATACACACGCGGATAAAAACTGCATTACAGCCAGCCTCAGGGGGAAAGCATCTTTTTACCGCCGTTCTCAAAGTCTCCGTTGTGATTTCCGCCTCTGCTTGTCCCTCAGCTATTGGTAAGAATGCAATCCGCTTTACTCACGCAGGGACATTAAAATGGGATATGTTTCGGCAGACGATAAGAAACATAGTCGTTGGTTCTTTTTCAGCTGGGGGTAGAATAACACGCACCTACTTCTTATTTGTTTTGTGGGGGGACTCATTTATTATTTTTTATTTTTTTTTATCCTTCTCTCTCTTCTCTTCTTCTTATGTTCTTTTTTTTTCTTTCTTTTTCGTCTCCTCTTGTTATTTTTTTCATTATTCATTTCTTTCTCGTCTCATTATTTTCCGTGCTTCTTTCCGTCATCTGTAGAGCTCTTCGCCATTTTCTTTTTTCTTGTTATTTCTTATTTTTCTTCTCTTCTCATTAAATTTCTGTACGTCTTACTCTTCTCTCGCCATTCTTTTTGTTCATTTACGTTTTCCTTTTCTCTTTTCGTTCCCTTATACGTCTATATATTGAACCCTTCTCTCACTCTCTCCTGAAGTGCTGATTCACGCTGGCGGGACCTACGCGCTTAGATCTCCAATTTTTTATTGTCACTCGCCATTGCCAAGTATTTATCAAAGATTGAATGGAGCATTTTTCAGTCGCGTTATCTCTCTCCCCGAATTCATTCACTTCTGAAGCACTTGGCAACTTCGCAAGAGTAAATGCATCAGTTGCCAATTCAGCATTTAGTTTGCCAATATTTCTTGCGCGCAGGCTGATTGGATCTTTTGTGGAAACTTGATTGAAAATCTATGAACTAGTCATCTTGCAAAACTTACCATATAGTGTGGCGGAAGGAGTGAAAACACACGGAAAATCTCGTTGGTATTTGACTTTCCCGTGAGAGGAGTGAGGGTGTATGTGTGTGTTTTTTGCGTATGTTTTTTTTTGTATTCGATGTGTCCCTTCACAGAAAATGTGGGTCTTTGAATTATGCATTTAAACTTACTTCTTTTATGCCTTTAGTAACGAGATTTCTTATGGTGTTTGGTTATGAAATTCTATGCCCATTCATTTTAGTAATCTGTAACAAAATACCGAAAAATATATAAGATAAATAGATAAAAATATGATGAAATTAAAATACGTGTAAGTCATTGGATTTTTGTAATTCCATTTTTGTTTATCTTCTTTGAATTTTCTTTTTTCCTCTTTCTCCCATCCTTCTCCTCCTTGTTCTCCTCTTCTTCTTCTTGTCCTCCCTCCTCCTCCTCTCCTCATCCTCTTCTCATCCTCCCCTCCTCCTCCCCTCCGCATCCTCCTGCTCTCCTCCTCCTCCCCTTCTCCTCCTCCTCTTCTTCTCCTCCCTTTCTCCTAACCTTCTCCTCCTCTCCCCTTTCTGCTCTTCTGTTTCTTCTTTCTGTTTGTCATCCTCTTTTTCTCCTACGTATTCATATTACCATTTTTCTCCTCTTCGTCCTCCTCTTCATCTCCTCTTTCTCCAATACCTCTTCTTCTTCTTCTTCTTCTTCTTCTTCTTCTTCCTCCTCCTTCTTCTTCTTCTCCTTCTTCTTCTCCTCCTCCTCCTCCTCCTCCTCCTCTCTTCCTCCTCCTCCTCCTCCTCCTCCTCCCCTCCTCCTCCTCCTCCTCCTCCTCCTCCTCCTCCTCCTCCTGCTCCCCCCCCCCACATACCCAGCCATTATGGTCAAACGTCGACAGTAAAGGCATATAACAAATATTATCTTTGAAATTGGCACTTCATCATTAAATCATTTTGACTACCCCTTTATGACGAATTGCAGACTGATTTCATTATGAAAGTATCAGCTTTATATTTATAAAAAGATAATTGATGAGTCTGCTAATGACTATTATAATGGTGGGGCTACAGGTGTGGATGGATTTGTTTATTAGAGAATATTAATGAAAAATTGAGAGGTCATTTTGTGCCTGCCTTGATGCTAATGACTTGATGATACTTACGCAATGGAGACAGTTTTGTTAAGTATAAAAACGAGGGTAATGTAGTAATTTGGGCAACGGTAGTAAATATCCTTTTACTATTTAATATTACTACTACTTCTACTACTTCTACTATTACTGCTTCTACTAGTACTGCTACTACCAACAGTAGTAGAAATAGTAGTGCTGCTACTGCTACTACTACTAATATTGTTAATACTACTACTACTGTTATCAATATTATTACTACTACTACTACTAGTAGTAGTAGTAGTAATAGTACTGCTACTGCTACTGATTATATATATTTGTTTTGCTATTAATTCATCCCACCTAGAGAAGATTGCACTTTCTTAAATAATGATGGCTATCCGTTACTATTATTGTTTTAATATTTTCATCGTTAACGTCACCATTATGGTAAAAAATGAGAGTTGAAAATAGCAATTATGATAATGATAGTAATACTTTTATACTGTAAGTCTGTTGATGACAATAGCGAAGGTACTAAAAAATGTTATCAAAATCCCTAAGCAGATGTTTTCTGAATTGTGATCTCTCTCCTTCAATTAATCCCTGCTCAAGACTTTCCATCACCAATTATTCCAGAATCCCCACCCTCCACCACCACCACCCATCCATCCAGGAGAGAAATGAAAATAAAAAATAGATAGCTGGCATCCATTACCTTTCCCTTCTCCATCCCCTGCACCCCTTCTCCCATTAACCTCCGTTCCCCTCCCTCCTTTAGACCCCTCCCTCCCCTTAACCCCATCCCACCTTCTCCCCTCTCCTGGACTCCCAACCACCCCTCTCGCCTCCCTTCCCTATTTCCCATTCTCCCTTGGACTCCCAACCATCCTATTCCCACTACCCCTACCCACCATCTCCCCCCTCCTTCCCCTCTTCTCCCCCTCGCTCCCCTCTTCTCCCCCTCCCTACCCACCTTCTCCCCCTCCCTACCTACCATCTCCCCCTCCCTCCCCTCTTCTCCCCATCTCTCCCCTCTTCTCCCCCTCCACCTTCGCTCCCCTCCTCCCTCCCTTCTTCTCCCCCTCCCCCCTCGCTCCCCTCTTCTCCCCCTCCCTCCCCCTCGCTCCCCTCTTCCCCCCCTCCACCCTCCCTACCCACCATCTCCCCCTTCCCTCCCCTCTTCTCCCCCTCCCTACCCACCATCTCCCCCCTCCCTCCCCTCTTCTCCCCTCCTCTCCCCCCTCCCCCCCTCTTCCCCCCCTCGCTCCCCTCCTCTCTTCCCCCCCACTTCACACGGGCTGCAGAGTGAGTCCCTTCCCCATCTGCTGGAGAGTGCTCTTGGCCGCCCGCCAGATCCAGTCGGTCTTTCATTGAAATCAGGAGTCGTTACGGTTTTAAACGAAATGAATTACAAACTTCGCTGATAAACAAACTTAAATGGGTGGATTGTGTGTGTTTGTGTTGGATAGACTGCGTTTGAACTATTTTAGTCCGTGATTTTTTATCATAGAAGGGAAGATCGCTTAGTTCTATTCACATTAAAATACACATGAATACATAAATGAATATATATATATATAGATATATAAGAATATATATGTATATATATATAAATATATATATATATATATATATATATATATATATATATATATATATATATATATATATATATATATAAGATACTAGTCCGGCACCTTCGTGTTTCGTGACAGTGATTCAACTCAGGTGGTCATTCGGTTGTCTGTCTGTTTGTCATTTTGTAGCGCAACAGTCTAATTTGCTGCAAACTACTCGTCTTGAAGTGACGATCTTAAGAAGTAAGCCTTATTGCCATGTACATATGGGTAAATTCCGTGTTTATATTGAAATCTCAGTAGCATTGCTTGAGCTAAGTATTCTCCATGACTACAGGAAGCATTTCTTATCATTACCAACCAGGATGATGCACACAAAAATGATATTTAGAAGACATATTAACTAGAACATTCAAACAATTGTTAAAAGTTTCATTGATCACTGATTATGATATGATATGAGCTAATAACAAGCTTACCAAATACCCCAAATCCAGGTGGTAATTCCTTCGACCTTTCTCCTAGCCTTTCTTGCCTTTCTTTTAATTGTTCCTTTAAGAAAACTGTAAGGCCGCTAAAGGAGAGCTCTGCGCATGCGTTAGCTATTTGTTTTATTGATAAAGAGTCATATTTAAATTCATAGGATAATAGGATACCAGGTTATATTGAAATAAAATAAGGATGAGGATCAATTAATTATTCTGATTTCTTATTACTGCTTCAATCATAGTATCTCCTTTGATACTGCCCAATAACTCCACGGATCG
>BOPN01003704.1:7500-12500 GCA_017312705.2 Penaeus japonicus | reverse complement strand
AAGACTCTTCCGCAGGGGCAGTGCCGTGACAGTCAAGTGCACGGCGTCCATCCTCAATATGTATTTCGACAGCAGTGAGGCCATCATTCAAAGTGATGTGCCTTACCACGCCTCTATCATGGAAGGTCGCGCGGCTGCTGCTACGGGTGAGGCCGTTGTTTACCTTTTTGCGTGATGTTGGGGATGGTGTGTGTGTGTGTGTGTGTGTGTGTGTGTGTGTGTGTGTGAAAGAGAGAGAAAGAGAGAGAGAGAGTGTGTGTGTGTGAGAGAGAGAGAGAGAGAGAGAGAGAGTGTGTGTGTGTGTGAGAGAGAGAGAGAGAGAGAAGAGATTGTGTGTGTCTG
Source organism: Penaeus japonicus (assembly GCA_017312705.2). NCBI lineage: Eukaryota > Metazoa > Arthropoda > Malacostraca > Decapoda > Penaeidae > Penaeus > Penaeus japonicus. Next base: position 12,158 of record BOPN01003704.1, on the reverse strand, counting down.
TGTGTGTGTGTGAAAGAGAGAGAAAGAAAGAGAGAGAGAGAGGAACTGAAGAGAAAAGAGAGAGTGTGTGTGTGTGTGTGAAAAGAGAGAAAAGAGAGAGTATATGTGGGTGTGTGTGTGTGTGTGTGTGTGTGAAGAGAGAAAGAGAGAGAGAGAGAGAGAGTGTGTGTGTGTGTGAAAGAGAGAGAAAGAGAGAGAGAGAGAGTGTGTGTGTGAAAGAGAGAGAAAGAGAGAGAGAGAGAGTGTGTGTGTGTGAAAGAGAGAGAGAGAGAGAGAGAGAGTGTGTGTGTGAGAGAGAGAGAGAGAGAGAGAGAGAGAGAGTGTGTGTGTGTGTGTGTGTGAAAGAGAGAGAGAGAGAGAGAGAGTGTGTGTGTGTGTGAAGAGAGAGAGAGAGAGAGAGAGTGTGTGTGTGTGTGTGAAAGAGAGAGAAAGAGAGAGAGAGTGTGTGTGTGTGTGTGTGAAAGAGAGAGGAAGAGAGAGAGAGAGAGTGTGTGTGTGTGTGAAGGAGTTTTGTGTGTACATATGTTTGTGTGTATGTGTGCCAGCAGATATGATTTAAAAGTGTATATTCTATTAACGATGTCATTTGTAATATATAAAGTAATTTATTCAATTCTATATCACTAACAATTATTTAGGTTAAAGCAAACAAGTAAAATATCAGAAAAAAAAATATATATATATTATTTCAAATATGAAAGTATTTGGTCAAATGGCAGGCATTCATATGGAGTTCATTTAAACTTTAATTTAGATATTAATTTCTTTGTAAAATTCTCTGCAATATATATCCATTTTACACAACTCCTCACATTGCAGGAATCATTGATATTACCGGCGCATTCATAAGTTGTGTGAACTTCGTGTAAATTCACGTAATCTGTTTTGTATGGAAAAAATTATTAATCACTGTAACTAAACTGAATTCCAATATTTTCATAACTCAAATATTTATTTACATTGATATGATGGATGTTTTATATATCAAAGTCAACACAATAGGATTCTGCAATAGATATAAGTGGATTTAGCCTTTGGAACTGATGCTGGGATATGGAAAAAAAAATGCATCTCTATTCTTGTTTACTGTGTTATTCTCCCGCTATGTGTTAAATGATTATTAACGCGCGATTGTTTTGATAAGAATAGCAAACGTAGTAGCGGTAATGAGGGTGATGATGATAGTAGTGCTACAAGTAGTGGGAATAATAGTTGTAGTTGTAGTAACAGTAGGAATTGTAGTAACAGTCGTAGTAGGATTTGCAGTAATAACAGTGGTAGAAGAAGTAATATCAATTGGACAATTGGTGGTGATAACTACAATTAGATCAATAATACCATCACAACATCAAAAGACATACTAGTATTAGCAATAGTATCTGTAGTAATAACAATACTCCTAAGCCTTTACCTTAATCATGTTTCCCTTTTCTCTCCTTCCAGACTCTATATACGCAAGGAGCAAAGTCTTTAGCGTACTGATCTCAACCTTCCTTCTACTAGCGATTCTTCACTAGCACTGAGGGGATGCGAGTGGAAAGGATACTTGATGGAAACAATGAGCAAGAGAATGGAAAAAAAAGAAAGAAAAAAGTCAGCGTAATACAGAGGGAGAAACATGTCTTTGACGAGTGCTATTTACAAATCAGGGAGGTAATTTAAATTTTAAGTTTCTAGAAAGATGATAATGATGATAAACTTATGTCGAATTTTGAACGCTCTGGAGACAAAGAAGAGAGTGAAAGAGAGAGAAAAAAAAATATATATATATATATATAATGATAACTTTATTATCAAAGACAATGTGCGTTGAAATTAGTTGATTAAAAGATACAAACCGATTGAAAGAAGGATAATAATAACACTGATATCCATACTAGTCATATAAATCTGGCTCAGTGAATGATGCTAAAAACAAAAACAAAAACAGAACTAGATAAAAACAAACAACACACAGATGGGAAAAAAAAGGAAAAAATACGAATGGAAAAGAAAATTGTATTAAACTAACTGTAAATATTTTGAATCCTCCCGTGTGTGTGTGTGAGTGTGAGTGTGCACGCGCGTGTAAGTGAGTGAGCGCCTGTGTGTATGTGTGACCTGTATGAGGAACGTCCAGCACCTATGAAGTCCCGGCCAGACAACGCCTACTATGAGGCTGCTATGAGGGCGTATGTTCCAGTCTTGTATTTTTATTTTTTATTGAAAACAAACAATAGAGTGTAGGAATTAAGATAGCTTTAAGGTCATTATCATTATTATATTATTTATTGTATAAAAAGAGAAAGAAATTTTATCTTTTTACCATAATTATATATTCATAAATTAATGTTTAGCAAAGGCATCTTTAAGTCAGATCTGTGTGAATACATTAGTGATATTGCAGTCACGATTAAAGATCGCAACAAACAAAGACAGAATCTGCTACAGTGGATCGCTCGCTACAAAGCCCGTCTTCAATCTTTTTTATCGTCGGCAGCCACTCTATATATCACTGGCTGAATATACAAACGTAACAAAACAATATTTACATATGATTGTGTCTGTAATTGCATATATATATATGTATATATATATATATATATATATATATATATATATATATATATATATATATATATATATATATATATATATATATATATATATATATATATATATATATATACATACATACATATACATATGCATATACATACATATGTATATGTATATGATATAGACATATACATACATACATACATACATACATATATATATGCATATATATACATATATATATATATATATATATATATATATATATATATATATATATATATATATATATATATATATATATATATATATATATATATATATATATATATATTTATATTATATTTATATTTATATTTATATTTATATATGTATATATGTATGTGAGTGTGTGTCTGTGTGTGTGCGTATATATATATATATATATATATATATATATATATATATATATATATATATATATATATATATATATATATATATATGTTTATATATTTATATATTTATATATATATATATTTATATATATATATAATACATATATATGCATATATATATATATATATATATATATATATATATATATATATATATATATATATATATATATATATGTATATATATATATATATATATATATATATATATATATATATATATATATATATATGTATGTATATATATGTATATATATATATATATATATACATGTATATGTATATATATATATATATATATATATATATATATATATATATATATATATGTACATGTATACATATATAAGTATTGAACTCTGGATGAAAAAATATCTAATTATATAAAATGTCGAGCAACAGTTGGTTTCATTAAAGAAGAAGAAGGAGAAAAACACAGCCTGATAAACGGGAAGAGCAGGAAGCAACAGGTGATTAACAGGAGCGAACGGCTGGTCCGAATAAGAGAGTTAATAAGCCGTGGGATGAAGTTCCAAGCAACAGGCTGTGAAAAATCTGCCGCAGGACGTTGCACAGGCAATTGCATTGTAGTCACGACCCTCTCTGAGAATCTGTTCTTCAGTTCGACTATGTCTTCAGGAAATTAGGCGCCTGGCCCTTTGTCTTCTTCCTAATTACTGTTACTAGGTCTATCCTTTTCAAAACTGAAGTCACTATTTTGTAAGGTAGGAGAAACAGCTACTTTCATACTGAAGCAAGAGTCATTCACATCATAGCTACCCGCTGCATCATAATGTCATTTTAGAAATGTATACACTATCTGTGATGAGTTATGTACAGCTCGCCATGTTCATTTTTCTAATGTTATAAACTTTATTTAAAAAAGAAGAGAGAAGAAGGACCTGCTGATTTCGAGCGTTCTGTTGAATCATGCTTTTTCTAATCTCCTATGAATATGCAGCAAATTAATCTATATACACTATTTTCTATGCCTTCCATCATGTTGCATCTATATGATAATACAAGTGAATTTTGTAGTCATGGCTGGAATTTTAAGTGTTAATGAGTATTGTAGATCATTTCGGTCAGTTCTCTGTACAAAACTAGTGTGCTAATGTGTGCAATCTAAACGGGGGAAAAAAAATATATAAATCAAAGTGTGAAGTTTTACATGTGGACTGAAATACGAATGGAACATGTAAACTTCGAAGAAGCATTAGTCTATACACTAACCTCCACTAGTCGAATGCTGCACAAGGACTAAATCGTTTATACAGTGTGATTGCGCGAACGAGGTTACACGCCGAACTAAAGCGGCAACGTCGGGACCGGACCAGAGTTATCAGCCATCGAAGATAAGAGTAACAGCTGAAATAATGGCTTGTGGTTGCGGCTGTGTGTCAGTGCCCGGGACGTCGGTTAAAAGGACCTCATATGAAGGATGTTACTGTACGTTCAGGATGTGCGTCAACATTGAACATCCTGCCAAGCCCTCCCACCGATAAATTCAGGAACCAAAGATTAGCATTAAGATAGTGTCATATAATATAAAAGAAAAAAAGGAGAGGGATAGGAAGGAAGGAAGATTTTTAAAAGAAATAGTGAGAAGAAAGTAAGTGTTCAAGCAACAGCGGAAGGAAGGAAAGAAGAAGAGAGAAAATGAATGAACGAACAACATGGAGA
>BOPN01003703.1:139788-142288 GCA_017312705.2 Penaeus japonicus | reverse complement strand
TTATGAATCTTAAGATAATAGATTTCGTGGCAAGTTGGAGGGTTTCTGAGTGGGAGTGAGATGAAACCAGTCCATTATATGAATTCATCCGTAATCAGTGTTATATTCTTGTTTGCTTCTTATGCTCTATTTTGCACAAAAAAAAAAAGTTTATCTGAATGATTACTTTTGGAAAACGATATTACGACAAATATTACATCAGACTCTCATAATGCACGGCTTCCTTTTAATCAAGTCTCTATCAACCATGAAAGAACATCCTGAGCCAATTCTACACAGGAGCACACGTATCGCCACCCTAAAACACTACTTTCGAAAACTTTTAAGACTATACTCGACTTTAATCTACGCTCCTAATCCCGCTATCGCCGTGTGTTCTATTAACCTCCCCATCTCAAAAGAATGAGAAGATATGATTATACATTTCATATTTCACAAGTAATACAACTACTCTGGGTTATGTGATATAAACAGGTGCTCAGGAATCACTATAGAGTTACCAAAGCCATATACATCGAATTTTAAGGAATGCTAGATGGGTGACTCTCCAAAGTAAGACCCCATCAAGCGATGCTGTGGCCAACAAAAATAACCTAACCGTATAAGGCAAGATAAAGCTTGGAAAAGTTTCTTATTTCACGATAAATCTTCAAGGGGAACGACAAGTTCTATCTTGCTTGGAAATTCAGAAGTGAGGTCTCTGACTTTACCCGAAGCGCGAAGGCGTCGGCATCGATGGAGATAGCTGTGCGAGGATTGAATTCGTGGACTCCGTTAAGTAACTGTGACTTTAATACCATTTCGAGCAAATAATTTACTATACCTAATATTATTTCACAAGCTCTACGGACGTTACCGTAGTTTTTGGTCTTATTTTAACGCGTCACCTCCATATTTTAAGAAAAGGTTCAATAACATAGCACAGCAGCAATAATTTTTATTCGTTATTAATTTGTGTCACATATTCTTACAACACAAACCAGATCATTCTTGTACATACATTGCCACACTCCACCTTGCCAGAAATCGCGTATTAGTTCACTCGTGAGACTCGTGAGCGCATTAACATCTTACATATTTTATCATACATTTCTCTTATCATATCTTATTATACATTTCTCTTATTAGATCTTACCATTTATTTCTTTGATCATATCATATCATATATTTTTTTCTCTCTATTAGTTTAGATATGATATATAAGAGTCTATGTAAAGAATATTCCCTTACTTTCTCCTTGGGTATTTCCTGACGACACTTTGCACGGGAGTGGGAGACTATAGCCGAGGTGCTGAGGTGTCTTAGGAGTGTGGCGAAAATGGCCTCACTTCCTGTTCCTAAGTTCACTCAAGTTCACTTCGTTTGATTTCCCTCTAGTCCCTGAACTCGGCGAATCTCTTCCTTCGACTTGCACTCTTCGTGTTTGTGTATTTTGCGTTTGTTTGGGGATGCTGTTCTTTTAGTGCTGGTTTGATTAGTTACTGCTTTTTATTTGTGTGGTGATTGGTTGGAAAACGAAAATTCAATTTAAAAGTTTTATTATGACTTTTAGAGATTGATGTGTGTCAGAAAATTGCAATGTACTGAATTAAGGAAAATGCTCAGTCGATTTCTTTTTGTTTCACAGCTTTTTCAACCCCTTACAAGAAAAGCTAAAACCTAAAGACCAAAAGGCAGATTTTAAAACAATGCAGAACACACGGAGCTTTAAAAGTTCCTCGTCGCCGGCTGGACCCTCACTCGGTCCTCAACTTATTACGTTGTTATGGAAAAGCGGGAGACTGGAATGATCGACCACAGAGCTCATTCCCCGATCCTGATTCCATTTAACTTTCTGTTGTTGCTGAGAGTGAATAATGAGTTCTGTGGTCGTTCGTTTAAGATCTCCCGCAATGCTTACACTCGAACAACAACTCTCTAATGCGTGTTTTGAACTGCACGCTAAAAGGAATGGCTTCAGAATGGCGTTCCCGAAAGTGGGTTGAACAGTCTCGCTGCTGCAATAGAGACGCAAAAGAAACTACTTTAAGGCTTAGTAAATATAAGCTTTTGGTTATCGATATCCCTCTCAAAATGGTCGGGACTGACTTGTTATTTTTCTGAGTGGTTCCCTCGGAGAATGGGAGCGGGGAGGGAGAGGGGGAGGAGAGGGAAAGAGGCAAAGGGAGTGAGTGTGAGGGGGAGAGAGAAAGAGAAGGAGAGAGAGAGAAAGAGAGAGAGAGATAGATAGATAGAGAAAGAGAGAGAGAGAGAGATCGAAATATCTACAGTGACAGAGATAAAGACTGAAACTGAGACAAAGGCAGGACAAGGGTGGGAGACGGCGGAGAAGGGGTAAGGAGATAAGGAAAATAAGAAAAAAATAATTCAAGAAATAAAACTAGATAAATAATCAGATCAAATAGATTACACAGACTGAATGGAGTGAGAGAAAAAAGAAAGAAAGAAAATAAGAAAAAGCGTCTAAGAAATAGCGCTAAAAGGTTGATCCGAAACACTT
>BOPN01003703.1:124788-127288 GCA_017312705.2 Penaeus japonicus | reverse complement strand
AAGATTATACTTTATCATTCAATTCATTGTTATATGCTTTTAGTCAGTCCTGACCTGACAGTTCCTGCTCCCTACGTCTGATTCCTGCAGCTGCCCTAGCATCTGTGTTTCCTTGCGGAAGCCCTGAGGCATAGAAAGTCGCCCAAGAAGCGTACCTAAGCCAGGACAGAATGAACCAGTAGATTTCAGAGTGGCAAGGGACAGAGAGGAGAACAGGTAGAGCGAACAGCTCTGACCTCAGGTCTGCGGCGGGATCCCAGTGTTTCAACTAAGTCTACCAATAAAGACCATGACAAGTGAACGTCTGTCTGTCATATCCACCGCGTACAAAGGCCGAAACTTGTGGATCACAACCGCTGGCAGCTAGAGGTTTACAACTATCGGAATCGTGTGGTTTATATACATAATTGCCAGGGAAATGGACGATCGAACGGCCTTAGGGACGCACTGCTGGAAAGCAAAATGAACGGAAATGCCAATAAAGAAATATGACAGAAAACAGATTTACAAACTAATTTCACATCAGTAATGAGATGGATATTCGATACTCATGTTTGCTTTCAAGCTACACGTAAGTTGAGTTCATCAAACAATAAAGATTAATCTTACCTTTATTTTAGTGGGAAAAAACTTGTCATGCATCTGATATCCAGTTAATCAAAGCTTATTTCCCAGTAAAAGATGCTATGTGCGTTTGTAATTTTAGAGAAGATGAATGATATTTTTATTACGGAATAAATGATTATAGACATATATTCATGCACAAAATTCATGCAAATGGGTAAAACGTTGATATATGATTTTCATCACGATACATAATTTTGGGCGAAACATTAAATGTGCAATACTAACATCATCATAACAAATCTAAATTGTGTTTATCATGCTTATATCACCCATCCACGAAATGACACAAATACACATAGCAACATCGACTGAAACATACTCATGCACGAAAAACAAATGATCAAATATTCCGTTTCCTATGTTGGGCTATTGGCTCGACGAACAATAATTTACATGGGATTTTACGTCACATGTTTACGATCATATCACTCTTGTTTATGTATTAGCTGATTTGCATATACATATAGTCCAAAATAAGCTTGTTGTTCTATGGGGATACGAAGCATGAAGGTCAGCCATATAATGAGGGCTTTAAGAATGTGTATCTATGGATATCGAGAGGAGAGTGAGACAGAGAGATATCCACACGCCCATGATTGGTTTCATTGCGACAGTGGTGTAACCAGATGTAACAGTCGTATTGTCGATTAGTTATAAAATTATGATTTAAGTTATAATTCTTCAACTATACCGTATTACTACATCAAACATAGACACTCGTGCATGTATAAACACACACACACACACACAAACAAACAAACAAACGAGAAGAAAGCAAGTCTCGAAAGAGTTGCAGTTGCATCAGCAAAGAAAATGTGAAACGCAAGAAATCAAGACGTCCCAAACAAACAGAAAGTATTCCAGCCTCACTTCCAGAAGATTCGCAGCCAAACCCACAAGACTTTTGAGCAGCAGAAATATACTGTATTACGTGCCTCCGCCGCCGGCAACCTAAGCAACTTCAAAGGCACAATCGTCCGTTCCAGGCGAGCAGAGTACCTTAGAGGATTTAATAGATGATACGGCAAAGGGAATTTTCGGATTTCGTGCCACACTCGTGACCTTGACATTTCAGGATTTATGTATCAAGAAGAGAATGATAGACGAAAAAAAATCAAATGATATATATATATAATTATATATATATATATATATATATATATATATATATATATGTATGTATGTATGTATGTATGTATGGATATACAGAGAGAGAAAGAGAGAATGAGAGAGAAAGAGAGAGAGAGATAATGAGACATAATGATAATGATGACTGAAAAAAAATATTGAAGATAAAAACAAACGCATTAAACTGCCCCCCCCAAAAAAAAAAAAAAAAAAAAAAAAAAACGCACAATTTCTAAGTTACCTCTGGATTACCCGTTCAACACCATCCACAGAAGCCTGACCTTCAGATCTCAGCCTGAGGACAATTACCAACAATGCCTGGCAACTGCGATGCACCAAGACGCCTTCAGACATTCCTCCACCCTTCGCTAAGCTATTAGACTATCTCTCTCGCCAACGCTCTCCGCACTGGGTTAAGAGAAGATACCAGAATGGGCTTTGCTTAAAATATGGAATGTATTGCCACCGCGGACTCTGAATATATCACTGGGTGCGGATTCGGAGGGGGGGGAGGAGGTGCGAAAGGAGGAAAAAGGAGGAGGAAGGGGAGGACGAGGAGGAAGAGGAGGAGGAGGAGAATGGAGAGGAGTAGGAGGAGGAGGAGGCAGGGGGGGGAGGAGGAGGAGGAGATGGAGGAGGAGGAGAAGGAGGAGGAGAAGATTAAGAAGGCGAAGGGAGGAGAGGAGTAGGAGGAAGAGGAGGAGGAGGGAGAGGAGTAGAAGTAAGTGGAAGAGGGGAGGAGGAG
>BOPN01003703.1:0-10000 GCA_017312705.2 Penaeus japonicus | reverse complement strand
GGGGGGGTGTCATAAGTTTGGCCCACGATGAATCACCACTAAAGTTCAATCAATCGGGTTCCTTCCCTATAAGGAACTCATCGAAAGTCCATCATCATTCATGTAATACAACTTAACACTCCATTAACAAAATGATAACGGTAATGAATAAAGGAAAAGTTAACAAAGATAATAGTAATAATGGTGATTTCAAACGATCAATTCAATAACGGAATCATAAATAGGATCTGTAGTGTACCCTTCAAATCTTCGCTGGAAGGAAAATTGATAGTAGAAAGCTATAAACCGAACATTACTGGACTTGAAGATTTTTTGTTTTTTAGAAGCCATAATTATCATAAAATGTGCCAGCAAATGTATATATATGCACATATATCAGCGTCTCTTATCTCTATTCTTATCATTCCACTTTAATATATAATCAACTGAAGAACATATATCGACATGCTAACTAAAATGACATGTTGAAGAATTAATGCGTGATGATGATTCGAATTCATTCTTTATTTAAAATGTGAAAAGGGATCCGATGACGGAAATACTCTGTTGCGTTTGAGACGATAAGCAATTTACAAGTAAAAATATTCAGTAATGATGTCAAGTACTTGATATGAGCTTGAGACTGGAATTCAGTATACTTTGACTCTGTTGAAAGGTCAAGGATAATAAGGATGACGGAGTAGCCGAATAACTGAAAATGCCATTGCAACATCTTTTAAATCCATAGCTGAGACTTGCCACCTGCCGCAAATCGGACAAAAGTGATAACAATATCAATGTAAAATAGTGCGTAAGAAATTAACAAATTCAAAGATATGGAGCAAAATATTTAAAAAATATTTTCCCTGGGGAGATACATTATGTAAACTCTTTCATCGGAGTGAACACATATTCATATAATCAGCTGTCGGGCGAATTCGTACCCTATGCTATGTATAAATCCATAAGCAGTATCCCCCCGTTAATTGTTAAGGAATTACCCGACAATTCTGTTCATTAACGGTCCTGAATTAATCGAATCAATAAATATTTCATTTGATGCACGAATTTTCAAAGATATTATACAATATCAACGTAATGTATTTTCACTAATTAAGCTTATAGCCTGGTAATGTAATGCTGTGCCTAACCACCTTTCTCGTGAGTATCGTTCCAAAACTTTACGTTTTCTGTGAGTGAGTGAGTGAGTGTGTGTGTGTGTGTGTGTGTGAGAGAGAGAGAGAGAGAGAGAGAGAGAGAGAGAGAGAGAGAGAGAGAGCGTGTGTGTGTGTGTGTGTGTGTGTGTGTGTGTGTGTGTGTGTGTGTGTGTGTGTGTGTGTGTGTGTGTGTGTGTGTGTGTGTGTGTGTGAGAGAGAGAGAGAGAGAGAGAGAGAGAGAGAGAGAGAGAGAGAGAGAGAGAGAGAGTGTGTGTGTGTGTGTGTGTGTGTGTGTGTGTGTGTGTGTGTGTACCCTGGCTGTTGATAATAAAAGACAATGTTGAGAATATCTTACACAACCCTAAGTAATATACATCACATACTGATGTATACATGTAACATACAATTCAAATGCCTGTGTGTGGAGATTCTCCTTCTTTATCTTTTTGTTTCTTTTCCCTTTCTTCTCTTCTTCCTGCTATTATGAATGGGATTTTAGATAATGAAAAATATTTCATATTCGGTGCTTTGCTTGACGCCTTTTTCAAAGTATCCCAATATAACGCAAAATAATTAGAACTCTGTAAGTAACAGTGCGAGTACAAGAGCCATAATCATGCTTATACTGCAATTATATTCTCTTGTATCCTAGTGTTTATGATATGATATACACAATTACGGTTTCTCTTCACACGCCAAGATAATTAAAAGACTACAAATCACGTCACAAATACTTGCAAACATTTGTTTATAGTCATTATTATGATCCTATAAGGCTTAAACTCCCATCATAGCTGTACGTATTTTCGACTAGAACAACTTTCTAGATTTACGACTGTTGGCTTCGGGACAGAAAGACGCAAACAATTATGTACCAAGGGACGGATTGTCGTTGCGCTGTATAATGATCCATATCGAAATTAATCTGTATTGGAGGGTGACTGGGAGATTGATGATTGGTGTTAGCTAAAATTAGTGAATATGAAAGCGCAATCATCTTTTTGGTCTTGATTTATTGTCGCATTTCATCATTCTGCCGATTGTTGTCTCTCGTGCAATCAGAAATTCCGATTTTTAGAAAATGCTTCGACAGGATTTGCCTTATTTAAATTTCATGTCGTAATACACAAAGTTGGAAGCGAGTTAGTGTTAGGGTTGTAAAGAATCACACAATTAAATCTATATGAGGTATGCATTGTGACACTGGCAACGGCCTCAGAGTTTATGGCATGACAGCAGTAAATTATAAGTTCCCACTTTTATTTTTTTTTTAAAGGATTCGAAGTTTATTACATATTCTAGTTCAATTCCTACTGCCGTCTGTCATAATGATGATTACGACAGGTTAACCCTTTGTAACGTCATTTATATCTACCTTTGAAGTGCTTATCAAGGCGTGATAATATGTTACGTATGCTCTGTTTTAGACAACATTGTATACCGACCAGTAATATTGTCCTTCATCTATTCATGCCGTTCCAAAATTAGCCATCACACAACATTAAACATCTCAAGGCCATTCCAGTGGATTCTATTGATAGTGAAGGTAAAGGTTGAATTCAGAGATCCACCGGTGTATTAGGGACTTGTATTAGCCACAGTAGTCCTATGAAAACTGACTCTGCCCGTGATTTACGGCTTGGTCCTCCTATAAATAATTCCGCCCTTGAATAAAATAAAGTAATAACGCTTGCTATTTCTGCATCCTTGGTATTCCTCCACTTACCTCCATTTCCTCACCTCGTCGTCACGGCATGAGACCCTTCAACCTAGTCCTTCTTCACCTCCCTCAAGTTCAGGACTTAGATATATAGTATCTTTTGCTAGCATTCGTTCTCTATTGCCATGAGCAACGTGTGAGCCAGGGAACAGGTACCTTGGCTATGGTCAACAAATCCGTCCTAGGAAGAGAGCAAGGCTTCTCAGGGTAGGCTTTGTCCTTCCGTGCCCTCGCTTGAACTTCTGCAAACAAAGACGATTAGTCAAAGGAAGTTTTAATAGTCGTGGGCGAAGAACGCAAACACAACAGCAACAGACACAGCCTCGAATACGTTTCCTTCTCACACGCCACCTGGTTAGTCGGGTTTATGTATTCCCTTCCATCCTACCTTCAGTTTTAACAGTATTACCAAAACTCGTTACTCTGCGTGTTGGGTTAAACCTCGGCTCTTTCTCTCCTAAAATTCATTTCCTCCTTTCTTCTCCTCTCCCCCTTCTCTATTCTCTCTTTTCTTTTCAAAACTTATACTTTAGGGATCACTTAATTACTTATAATGCAGTAGTTGTGTGCTATCCTTAGCCTGTTTGGCTAACATTGCTTACATGCATAATTATGGGGTCAGAGAGTGTTATAGAAATATGATGTGACCTTTGTTGGTTCGCTAAATGGGTAGTCAGGGTACCGGAGAATCTGTGTGCGTGCGTGTGTGTGTGTGTGTGTGTGTGTGTGTGTGTGTGTGTGTGTGTGTGTGTGTGTGTGTGTGTGTGTGTGTGTGTGTGTGTGTGTGCGCGCGCACGTGTGTGTGTGCGGATGCGCTTCTCTTTCTCAATAAATGAATAAAAAATAAGCGTGCATACAACACACACACACATGTATATCTATATATCTATATCTATATATCTATATATATATATACACACATGTGTGTATATATATATATATATATATATATATATATATATATATATATATATATATATATATATATATATATATACATGTGTGTGTGTATACATATAAACACACACACACATAAACACATACACACACATACACACACACACACACACACACACACACATATACACACACATAAACACACACACACACACACACACACACACACACACACACACACACACACACACACACATATATATATATATATATATATATGTGTGTATGTATATATATATATATACATGTATTATAGATTATGTCACTATTTCTATAAAATGATCTAACCAAATATGTCGTGATGGGGTGGGAGGATGATAGCAGCGCTGAAAAAAGAATTCCATCTATAGTTTGATTGGAAACTAAGGCATATTTCGAGTTTTTTTTTCGGATTGTCCTCCTCTTAGCTTTATTAGTTTTCCTCGTAAATAAACTTATGACTGATAAGAAAAGATAGATGAAAAGAAAAGTTAATTCATTTTTTCCTCTTTGAATAAAATGTAGAATATGAAATATGATAAAAAAAAAAGCAAACTTATGCAGGAATTTCACGGGCATTATTTTTTTTTCTTTTTTTTTCATATAATTTGCTGGGTGTTTAGGTGATCTTCAGGATTAAATGAGCCTAGGCCGTTTAACAATTTATTTCGGTTGGCGGAATACCAGTTCATTTATGAGGTACAAGCTTTTAATTTAAGTGACGTTTCATATTTCCAAATCAACAAAAGCAAATGCCACTCTGTTTCTGTGAGTATTTATCTTGCATTTTATTTTATATTAACTGAGAAATCTTCCCTCTTACATACACTTCTACAAGCTTAAAAATGGATAAGGTTAAGATATGTATATACTCGATAAGAAAAATATCCTATACTCTTGGCGATTGACTATAAATATATATCACTGGCTTTCTATATGTCTATGTATTCTTATTGTTACAGACCTATGCATCTATATATCTTCGTGAAGGATGAAATATCGACCTTACAGTAACGGCCAACTATACTAATTCAATATTTTTTATTCTTTTCATAATGAATCTTCATTGCTTTTCCTTACCTTTTCTCAAAAACGGTACGAACGAAATGAGAGTGAACGTAATCTAACACACCTTCCTTGGTATTGTAACGTAAAGGTATGTCCTAGATGTTACACAAGTGTTCAATAAATTTCGTAATTGGTGCAGTAACCTCAAAGGTCCCGTTGTCCGCATATTTTAGAAAGATCTTAATCACTCCCCATTTGACATAATACCCCCTACCACTGTAACGGCTGACATGAATACCGTTTATTCACTGAAACAACCCTGCTACTACGACGATATCTCATGTTGACAGAAAGTTACATACGGAATATATAAACATCTCAAGACCAGGTGTAGTCTTTTGTTTACAATCTGTCTTCATGGAATACATATTTTTTTAGCATCCACCTGTATTCCAATGTGTAAGTAATTGATCCTTACAGAATACTCTGATAGTTGGCATGAGGGGTAAATATGCATTAGAGCAGGCACATAGATGTCAAGTTGGGATTGATTTGTAGTAATGAGGATCGAGACAGGAGAGGTTCTGTGGTCACTTTAAAACGTGCAATAGGATTGTTATTTAATTCCTGAAAAAAATATGGCAAAATTTCACCACCGTGCATATGGGTATTATGCATATTGTACCTTTTCAAAGATTACAGTTAAGCGTTCCTTGTCTAGATACAACTAAACAGGCCAGTGTTTGCGAAGAACATATAAATACATTTAGTAGGTACCATCAAAAAGATTACTTATTACATCAGTGTTAATTTTTGGTACATGAAGTGGTACAGTTTGTTCACGATAAATAAATTATCTGATAATTCAGTGGGATGTTTTCCTCGACACAAGGAATAACTTATGCATTATGAAGCCTATGCTGTTTAACCGGAAATTATGAGTTAATTATCATCATTACTTTACTTTAATCATAAAGGCAAAAGAAAAATACAATTAAGCTAAAGAACAGGGATACCTTAAAAAAAAAAAAAAAAAAAAAAAAAAAAAAAAAAAAAAAAAAAAAAAAAAAAAAAAAAAAAAAAAAAAAAAAAAAAAAAAAACTTCTAATACTTAGAGTGATGTTAGAACATTTTTGTCGCTCCATGGAAACCTTCCGGGAACGAATAATAACTGTACAGAAAGGATGATAAGTCTACCTAGGAAGGGCCTTTTCATACTATTGAGATCTTCATCGAATGCGCCCACCGTAATATGATCATGATCCTTTGCCATTGCCCCATAACCATATTTGCTGAAGATGCTAGGACAAGTCCCTTTTTTTTCTTTCTTTCTTTTCTTTTCTTTTATATTTTTTTTTCTTTTTTTCTTCAACACTCATAGACCTATTACCAAAATTTCTTAGTTTGCATGCTAGGTTAAGCTCTAACTATTTCTCTCAATGTATATCTTCTATTGTTATCTCTCTCGTCTTCCCATCTTTATTCCTATTTCCAGTTTTCAAATTGAGGTTTTGAGATAACTTAATTGTATTAGGCTGTAGTAGCTGGTGTAGCTCCATCGATTTCATATATTTCCCCCAAATAATGAAGGAAAGTGCACGTCCCATATCTGTGCTTCAGAGATATAAATATATTAACATAATCCGTGTATATGTTTGTGTGTGTGTGTGTGTGTGTGTGTGTGTGTGTGTGTGTGTGTGTGTGTGTGTGTGTGTGTGTGTGTGTGTGTGTGTGTGTGTGTGTGTGTGTGTGTGTGTGTGTTTTACAGAGTTGGGTAGGTAGTACTTTATAAGTACTGGCGGTAGGAGGTGTCATTTTATAAAGTGCCACCTTAGCGTAGCATGACTGTCACGCTATATGTTTTTTTTTTTTTTTTTTTTTTAAATTACCTGCTAAGTGTCGAGTTAAACTATTTTTTTAACATAATAACGAACAAACATCAAACATTCTGATTAACGATTTTTCTCCAGACGTTACAGCATAGAAGCAAAGGAAATGACATCGCCATAATCTCAAGTTAGTTTTCTTCTTGGAACTAATCATCTTAGCACAGCCACTCATCGAAGAGGATACGGCAATCAGAGTGATAACACCATTTAATGTCCAGAGTGCCAGATTAAGAAGTCTTAATATTAGAACGATTGTTCGAGGTAAAACACTAAACACTGAATTGAGATACGAAAGTTTATATACTCATATCAATTTTGTTTGCCACACTGGCAAACAAAACTCACAAATTAACAGGAAATAAAGTAGAGTACAGTAAATAAAGATAACACATGAAATACACTCGAGTGTTATAAGAATACTACACATTTTGAAGTTCACTCGAACAAAATGCGGGATCCCCACTCCTTCAGAGTAAGATGAAAAACTAGTCGTTCTTTTATAGCAGTTCCGACGAGTTAAAGGTAAGGCTATCTCTGGGGATATTCAAGGATGAGATCACACAATTGATTGCTTTTAGACGTCTTTCTATACCGGCCTTCGTCAAGAGTTGGGTCCTATGCAAGAAATTGAATGAAAAATGTAGTGAATATATCACTCAATTGAGATTTACCTAATTCTTATGCACTTCCAAATATTACAATCTTAATTATCATGTGTTTCGCTCTAATACAAACTCATTTATTATGCATTTCACAATATTACTAATTAAAGTATCATGCATTTCACTTTATTTCAAACACGTTTATCATGCACTTAAGTATATCACAAACTCAATTATTATGTACTTCACAATAATACAAATTTAAAACAAACTAAGAGCTCGTGGTGTTCTGACTCACTTAAAGCTGGTGAACACGTGGATCCAGTGTCCACACAAACCATTGTGCGAGAACCCAACAAATAGAATTGGGGAGATAAATATACTACCCTTTACAATTGTCTCTGTCAGAAAGAACTCGGTAATAGGTTCTATTCTTTCCAAGTAAGCAGCAAATAAAAGCTAGTCCCTAAGCCGTACGGAAGAAGAAACAAGTTGAGGTTGTCCTTATCAGGTTTTTCAATGAAGGTTTATGAAATAATGCACTAGACGAAGGAGGAAATTAAATATCTTTCGGTTTTTAAAAATGTTTGTCAAAATATTCTTTTTTTCAATAATGTATACTGGCATTAAACTTCCTGGATTCTTGACTGCTTATATCTGGAACAATGATTCAAAATTTCATATTATAAATCAATATCCCTCGAATGTCTGGAAAATGTTAATAGATTCAATGATTCCAAAATGCCACCAATGAACTAGGAGTACTGAAATATCTGTGCTTTAAAATGTTAGACTTATTTTCACCTGTGATAGACGTAAAGTACTACCATACGACTTTCTCGCTTTCTCTCGACAAACGGCTAAGGCGAGAGAGATAAAAGTGGTAAGGTACCCGAAATAATATTCCTTGACGTTGTAACCTAAAGAAAATGATGGTTCTTCTATCTTGATTTTACATGATTGTAAGAATAAAGGATGGAAAAGCTGTCACATTAATGGTATACCTCAACTGATTCTAATCTCTGGTTATTACTATTATATAAATGTTTGTTTTCTCTTTCGAGGTGTGCCACTCAGAGAAAATCTTAATCCGCAATTTAAGTACCTGTTGCAGTATATGTTTTTTTTTTTTTTTTTTTCTCCATCGACAATCTGACTTCCATCCAATAATTTTACATTGTCTGCAATTCTAGCCATCTCAGCTACATTCCACTATGTAATTACTTGATTCTCACAGAATACTCTGAAGGTTAGCGTGTGACAGGTAAATGCATGCGGGAGTGAGCACCTGCAAGACTAACTGAGCTTATTTCGCATTAATGAAGACCGGGACGTATACCCGCATAAATGTGTGTGTATATATATATGTAGTATGTTTGTGTTTGTGTGTGTGTGTGTGTGTGTGTGTGTGTGTGTGTGTGTGTGTGAGAGAGAGAGAGATAGAGAGAGAGTATTGGAATGTGAATGAAGGTTTTCATTGCAAATCAGATATGAATATATATATATATATATATATATATATATATATATATATATAAATGTACGTATGTATATATGTATATGTACACAGGTATAACATGCACGCTACCAATAGCAAAGCAAAGCAAAAAGGGTTCATTTCAACATCCCCCATGAAGATTACATGCGAAAATAATTAGATTTCCGAATAACGCTGTCTTGTTCAAGGGCATGATTCGTGTCTAGAATATCTTGCATCTGAGCTTTTCATTGTTTTACTGAAAGTGAAAAGCACATGTTGTTTCGTTAATTATATAATTGGTTGAAATGTGAACAAGTACAGCGTCCCGGTGACAATGTATGATTTTTTTATATTTCAATCTAGCATCTGGTCCCTCTTCTTTTTATTTACTCTCTCTCTCTCTCTCTATCTCTATCTCTCTTTCTCTCCCTCTCTGGTCCCTCTTCTTTTTGTTTACTCTCTCTCTCTCTCTCTTGCTTGTCACTCATTAAGTTCTTTCTCACTCACTCCTTTCCCCTTTCTACCTCGATCCTATCCTTTTCTTCCTCTCTGTTTTTCTCAATATCTCTCTAACATATTCCAACCTCATCTCCCTCCCTACTTTTCACACTCTTTTCCTTTACCTTTCCTCTCCTCCACCTCTTCCTATTCCTCCTCCTCTTATTCCCCTTCGTCCTCCTCTTCATTCTTTAAATTATCCTCTTCCTCTGACCCCGGCCAGAGATTCACATACCATTGCATTTGATCAGCAACCTTTCCCTCTCCCCTCTTCCTCTTCGTCCTCCTCTTCTTCCTTTTCCTCATCCTCCGCCTCCGACCCCGGCCAGAGACTCACATACCATCGCATTTGATCAGCAACCGGAAAGATATATTTTCACCGTCTTGAGCGCATCTTCCTCGACGGCTGCCAAACTCCTTGATACATTTCATCTTCCTACTAAATCAAATAAACAGTGGCTGATGGAGCTGCCTTCTCTCTCTTTGTACCCGCCAGGTTCTTATCGTCTGGAAGTGATAACCTTTCAGCAGAAGAGATTCCTTCTCTCTCTCTCTCTCTCTCTCTCTTTTATCATTATTATTTTACGTACTTTATTTTCATTAATTCCTTGATATTCTCTGTTCCTTTAACTGCTTATCTTTCATTTTATGAAAGTATTTACGTATATATATAATGTATATGTATATGTATATATATATATATATATATATATATATATATATGTGTGTGT